>VMDO01005160.1:0-115086 GCA_007922755.1 Pedetes capensis
CAAGGAGTTGAACAGATCAATTATCTTAGAATTACCTGGTTTGGCTATATTTTCAGAGATATAAAGTGTAAAGGGGGCTAGGGTTTAGTTCAGTTGGTAGAGTGCTGCTCTGTGCTCTCTGAGGCCCTAGGTTTGATTCCTAGCACTAAAATTGGAGAAGGACCCAGCAGCCCACTCCCAAAACAATCCCAAAACAATCAGCCATTGAAAACCCTATGAATAGTAGAGAAGCACTGACACAGTGACAGACATGGCACAGTGTTGAGGAGTGTTTCATTCTGTTGTATACAGGGTTGCTATGAGTCAGACCTGACTCGATGGCACCTAACAACAGCAACAACAAAAGTGAAAGGAGTATATTCGGGCTGGGATGGTGACTAATGAGAAACAAATTGGAAGTGATAATGATTTGCCGAATCAAAAGGAAGCAGGTAAATAGGCTGAAAATCCAAAGCCTGCTGTATTACTATCTACATTGTTGTTGTTTTGTTAGGTACTATCTACACAGGATTCCAAAATTAAAATACCATAATTTAATCATAAAGACCTAAATCAAAACAAATAGAATTCACTAGACATACACAATACATAAATCTTTGTGATAAAGTTAATGAGGCATGAAACATTACCCAAGTTTCCATATTATTTATAAGAGCATTTTATAAGAGCCCTTAAAAATTCTGATATCACTTATTAAACCAATTATTAAAAATTAGAAACTGAAAATAATTTAAGGACAAACATTAAACAGGCTAGAGTTCCTTACTACATTTAGTTGGTCAATAATTTCTCTATTATAATTTTTCATGTACTGCCAACATCTACTTTTGACCCTCACTTTGAAGATATTGCTAAAAATGTAATATTCCATATATTTATAAATAGTTAAGCATGTAAAATTATACATACTTTCTCCAGTTAATACTCTTTGTTCTTCACTGTTTATTTCAGATGCAAAATTAGCAAATATCAGGAATCCCTTGAGGTTTTTAATTTAGCTTTCTATGCTCAATGAAAGCACGTGCTGAGCAAATGGGAGCACCATCTTCCCTTTGCCTCACCTGCAGGAAGGGATCCAGTTTCTACAGATTTTATGAACCTCTAGAGCTGAGGTCTCTTAAAAGTTTTGTTCATTTAGTCGTATCAGTTAAGAAAAAAACAAAATAGAGCATTGTCCTCCTATGTCCTTAATAAAACATAAATGAAAATGAAGATTTGTTAAAGGGTGAGATAAACATAAACAATGTCGATTGTTATTTATGCTACAAAAACCTCTTCTGCTTTATGATTTACTACATTTCTTTGAAAACCCTTGGAAAACCTTGCACTTTATGATTTAATGGTCTGTGTCCTGATTCTTGGCTGTGATGGCTGAAGGCACCATGACTCAAAATTACATAGCCCTAAATAGAAACAAACAATAACAACAAGAAGAAACCCTGTATTGGCTGGATGTCTCTCATTGATGGCACTTATTTTTCATTCTCATCTACCAAATTTTATTAAATTTTATTAAAGTTTGCACTGAAATTTGTCTAAATTTTTTTCCATTTTCATATATCAGTCAAGATTTTGTACTGTTCTATTTCTTTGCAACTAATCAGATGTACAAGTACGTCTTGTACTTTAATATTTGGATATTAAATTGGATGTTTTACAATTTTTCTTGCCAAGCATTTTAAGAATAGAGAAACGAAGTTTTATTATTTTAGTAACAAAATCATGTAATGATCGAAATAATTTCAAATATTTATTTTCATGTTTTTCTACAGCAAGTTTCTTTGGAAAACCAGTTTCTTCTTCCTTTATTACTTTTCTTTTGCAGTAACGTTTGTTTTGAGCATATTGTAAGAAATGACTGTGATTACTTAATTTTAAGGCTTACTTCTCTTGGAGGGAGCTTCCAGTCACCACCCTCCCCACCCATATGAGCCTCTGAGAGGACCTTGTGGGTTCAGGCGGGCAGGGTAAGTTGAGCCTGTGGGCGTGCAGGACCGGGGACCAGCCAGCCCTCGGGCATTGGGGCCTCTTCACCCACAGCTCAGGGGTGTCTAACACCCCCGCAGGGGCAGCAATGCACTCAGTGCCTAAGGCACAGAGCACTCAGGACCTTGAGAGTCAGGTCCCACACACATGCCACGTGTTAATCACAGGAACAGGACTTTTCTCCCAGGATCCTGTGAAATGGTTCATGCTTCTGGGCCCAGACCCTGTGCCCTCCCCCGTCTTTTCCTCCTGTCCTTGGCCTCTTCCCAAGGGCTCAGGATGCATGTCTTCTCATGGTCAAAGAGCCCCTGGGTTTAAGACAGGAAGCCCAGGCTCAGCCCATGGGGCTCCCATACAGGCTTAATTCTTCAGGGGTGTTCAAAGTACAAGAGAAGACCACAGGGAGAAGACCTTTGGGGTCCTAGGGCCACACAGGCATAGGTATAGCCACTGCCTCTGAGGGGACGAAAGGGGAATGACTAATCCATCTGGGGGGAATTGAATGCCTGCTACACTTCGGGAGCTGCTGTGGGCATGATGTGATTTCTTCCTTGCAGGTCCATCAGATAGTTATCCTGAGGATGACATCTGTTTTTCCAACAAAGAAACTGATATTCAGGGATGTGCTGTAACTAACTCTAAATCACAAAGCTAACAAGAAGTACTGAGTAGACTCCAGGTAGCTACCTGCATGCAATCCTCTTTCTACCATCTGTGATTGGTGTCTAAATTATCAGAATTAGAAGACCATTTAGTAGGGAACTCAGTTCCAATTTTTGAGGCTGTGAGAGATGATATTCCTTTGTAACTGAGCATGAAGCCAGTTAACATTATCCAGGATACAAAAGAAAATTTCCTGACTTACTATCAATCTTTCACTGGCCTGTAGGAAATCAGTTCATAATTAGAGTTTGAGTAATTATTTCTGAAATGCTTGGGACCAGAAGGTATTCATATAGTAGATTTTGTTTTTCAGATTTTGAAATATTTCCACATATATAATGAAAGATCTTGGGGATGGTACTCACATAAAATTTATTTATGTTTCACATACACCTTATACACATGTTGTCGTTATTAGGTGCCATCAAGTCAGGTTTGACTCATAGTGACCCTGTGTAGAATAGAACGAAACAATCCCTGACACTCTGCCATACCTGGCACTGTGTCAGTGCTTCTCTGCTACTCATAGGGTTTTTGACAGCTGATTGTTTTGGGTGTGGACTGCTGGGTCCTTCTCCCAAGCCTACAGCACCTGATGTTCCCAGGCAGTCTCCCATCCAAGACTAACCAGGCTGACCCTGCTTAGCTTCTGAGATCTGACAAGATTGGATGCTAGGGTGGTACAGCTGTAGACTCTTACATACATAGCCTGAAGTTAATTTTATAAAATATTTTTACATTTTTGTGCATAAAATACTTTCATAGTGTGGAATTTTCTACATGTGGCATCATGTCAACACTCAGCTTTAATTTTAGATAATTTCAGATCTTGGGTTTTCAGACTAGGGAGGCTGAACCTCCTTAAACAGGGCACAGAAACTAAAATATTACAGAGATCACTAAGAATGTCTGCTGGGGGCCCTGCAGTGGACGTTGGTCACTTTTGTTGGCCTCCCAGCCTCTAGCCTCTACTCATGATCAGTGGTGGAATCCACCTTCCCATAGAAGCCTTTCTGGCAGGTGAAGGTTTAAGCGTGTGACCTGGAAGTGACCAAACCAGCTGCACCCCCCCCCCCCCCCCCCCCCCCCCCCCCCCCCCCCCCCCCCCCCCCCCCCCCCCCCCGCCGACACACCAAGTTTGGGGCAGAAGCTCCTGGTGACAGGAGGAGACCTCCAGAAGTTCATTCTGGTTTGAGTCGGGCAGCAACAGCAGCCAGTCACATCTCAGGAGACAGGGCAGTAGCCCTAGAAGCCTTCCTTTCATACGGGCTGGCCCGAAGGCCCCAGCACTGCGTATTCACCAAGATAGGCTCAGCCTCGTGTTCCAGTCAGCCCGTGTTGGTCTGCAGGGATGTCACCAAGCACCTTCGTAGCTTGTCCAATCTCATGGGTGGATTCAAGACCAACATGGAGGGCTGCAATCATCTCCCAGGACTGGCTGCCAGTGCAGGCCTGGGCCAGCACCTCACAAACCCACCTGGCCAGCTTTCTTTAATGCTGTTCCACACTTTCCTCCACACTGCTCCTTAGCTAACTGACAGTTGCCATGTGTCGGCATGGACATTCCAAGGTTATCCCATCAGGCCCTCCCAGTGACTCCCTGCGGTCAGCATTGTCTTTGCCACCATTTCATACATGAAAACACAAGATTTTTGAGAAGATTTGAAATGAGGCCAGTTGCCTACTGTCTGCACGCTTAGGCACTGGGATTCAAATTCCATTCTCTAAGGCCCCCAAACACAGAGATAAGCGGGTACTATCACCACGCCTATTAGCAGCTCAAACTGGTGTCACCACCATGCCCAGCAGGATCCAATTTTTAAAGGGGGACCAATGCTCAGCCTAAACCTTCAGCTCTGTGCTGCCAGAAATGCCAATTTTATTTATTTATTTATTTAATTTATTTATACTAGAAGTTTGAACCCAGAGCCTTGCACTTGCTAGTTGGGCATCTCACTAAGTTCCATAGGCTGCCTCTGGCCTCAAGCTCATGATCTTTCTGCCTTAGCCTCCTGAATCGCTGAGATTATAGGTGTCAGCCATGGCACACAGCAGTATCGCAGAATTTTATTTTATTTTAGTACTGGGGGCTAAGCTGAGGGCCTTGTGCATACAAGTGCTCTGCCACTAAGTTGCACCCCCAACTCGATAGATAGATAGATAGATAGATAGATAGATAGATAGATAGATTGATAGATAGATAGATTTTATCTTGAGATAGGGTCTTGCTAAATTACGCAGGCTGCCTCTGGACTCGAACCTGTGATCCTCCTGCCTCTGCCTCCTGAGTCGCTGATATTACAGGTGTGCGCCACCGCACCCAGCAATAGAGCAGATTTTGAAACAACTATCAAAATGGCCCAAGTCAAGTCAGTCATGCATAATTGTAACTTTCAGTGTAACTGCCAAAAAGGTTCCCTTAAAAAAAAAATGTCAAGTTCCTAGACTTAAGGAAGAGATCAGGCAATGGTTTTCTGCCATTTGACAGGCTGTGGTGCTGTGCCCTTGGAGCCTGTGCCAGTGGGCTGCCTTACAGGACAGATACCCCATTTCTAATAAAGCAGGGTAGTGGGCTCATGTCACCTAATACTTGCTACAAAACACTATCAGAATCTGTCCTGGGCCCCTGGTCCATTGCCTCTTGCCTCAGACCTGGTGGGCCTTACCACATCAGTGCTACATAATTCAGCGTCTCTTTGTCATCTGTGTTGGGACTGGGCCAAAGCATCATGGTGCTAGGACAATAGAAAATCAGGGTACCAAATGCTCATTCAGTGCGGACACAAGCCCAGTAATGCCTCTCTGAGCACTGGTTCTTTTGAACAGATGGTTTGCTTTAGTTTTACAAAGCCATGTTGTCTAATCTAGTGACACCATCTACACTTTATACATAAAAGGAGTTAGTTCGGACTCTATGGTTTTAATATTTTCCTTCTTTGTATGAATGTTCATGTTAAAATGCTCAAAGAAGATTGTAAACCACTGGCAGTATTAACTTGGTCTGGTTCTTCTTTGTTTTTCTCCAGTTTATTCATATTACCATGTGTGTTTCGTAAGCATATGAAATAGGCACCACACACACACTCAACACACACATGCCGCACACACACACACAGAGCTTGATTGTTTAACAGCTGCTTGAATATGGATTTGGGTAATTATTTAATACTGTAATATTTTTTCTTTATGGGGGAAGGATGTGGCAATCCACTCCTGAGGCAATCCCGAAACAATCAGCCATTGAAAACCTGATGAGGGTCACTATGAGTCAGAGACAACTTGATGGCACCTAACAACAACATTTTTTCCTTGTTGGTGCATGTAAATTCAGGCTATATTTCAGTTATTCAGTATATTTTATGAACTATTAGTTAAGCACTACCCCAAACAGCAAATGAATTAAAGCTAAGCCATCCCTTTCTACTTTGAAACAACTTCTCCACTTGAAATTAACTTAACATGTTGAAGCTGCCACATCCTCATATTTCTGGAAGAAGTTGTTCTAGTTTGGAAGAAGAAAATAAACAAAGAATAACTTTTAAATAAACACAGACAGTGTACCTCTCAGTAGGACAGAAAGAAACTTTTCTTTGCATTTCCTATCTCTTAAGGGTCGTGAGATTACTGAAGTCCAGAGAATTTTTTTTTAATTTACTCTTTGTTTTCTGTCTTTTTGCTTCTATTTATTTTAACTTCAAAGAGTTTTGGATCCATATGGAATACAAAGTGGGACAATTGCTCCGGAAGTCTGGTGGGACAAAATTTCTGCTCTCATCTGTTTTCTGTACTGGAAGAAGCCATTGTAAGGTACCCATCTAAATCTGTCTGCTCATTTACATAAACCAGTATGCTAATTTTTGTAATGGGCTATCAATAAGCTCATTATAGCTGACATTTATGAGACCAAAATCCAAAATGTAAAGAGAGATGACATCTTTCCCTGAGGTAATACTGAAATACCAGAGTCATTACCTTGGGGCTTGGGCCAGCCATACCTCACCCTGCCCAGCCCTACACCACTATCATCACTCTTGGGCCCCTGAACCCATCTTGAGATTCATCTGTTGGTAGTTGTTGGTAGCTGCCGTCGAGTCGGTATCCGACTTATAGCGACCCTCATAGGGTTTTCAATGGCTGACTGTTTCGGGATTGCCTTGGGAGTGGATTGCCAGGTCCTTCTCCCATTTTTGTGGTGCTGGGAATTGAACTCAGGACCTCAGAGACTGCAGCGCAGACCAACTGAGCTAAATCCCAGCTCCCAGAGCCTCTAAAGTCCATTAAGACACAGAATGCTACTTCCCGGTGTCTTCAGAACCCTCCCCTGGTGCAGTGTTCTTGTATGACATGCAGGACCATGGACATGTAGTTCAATGGTGGGATCTTTGTCAGCTCTTAAGTCACCACTGCCTTTCTGCTATAGAAGACCTAAGGGGGTGGGGAGGCCACTGGTCAGCAAGGGACAGGGACTAGGATTCACAGATCCTTAGATGGCTGACACTGGAGAATTTATCACCAGCAAATGAAAGATGAGGAAAGATGGCACCTTAGTCAGGGCAATGTGTGGAATGAAAAGTAGGTAGTCACTGGTGATGGTCCTAGAAATGAAGTCTTCCCCAGTAATACCACATAGAAGATATAATTGCTGGCTCAGGGATAGTAAGATGGGGGGAAACACAGGTGAGAAGCAAACCACCCCAAAATCTACCTAAGTATGTGTGTCTGTAGCCGATCGTACCTGATCATGAAAGCTAAGCAGGGATTGGCCTGGTTAGTCCGTGGATGGGAGACTGCCTGGGAATATCAGGTACTGCAGGCTAGGGAGAAGGACTTAGCAATCTACTCTCAAAACAATCCGCCATTGAAAATCCTAATAGTAGAGAAGCACTGACATAGTGCTGGGCATGGCACAGTGCTGTGGAGTATTTCGTCTGTTGTACATAGGGGCGCTATGTGTTGGGCCCCACTCGATGGCACCTAACAACATCAACAAATATGTGTAGTGATTATCTATAGACTGGTTCCCCTCTTTCTCTTTGTTTTCACATAGAGAAAGGAAGGGTTTTGCAACCTGATTGAATGCTCAGATCATTGAAATACAGTATTTATATTACACAAGGTGGAAAGCAGAATAGAATTAGATAACATTTACAAGTTAGAACAGAACCAAAAGATACCACTTGGCCTCATTGTCAAATTCTCCAGCCCCAGGTAAAAATAATAAATAAAAGGACTAGAGCTATAATGTGAAGGAGAGAAAAATCTGGTGTTCCCTAAGCTCAACACAAGTGCAGCAAAGCCAAGTCTCCACTCTCCCCGACAACACACACACACTCACGTTCCTGTAGGGGAGGGGACAGCTGGGAAACACAAGCAGAATCTCTTTAGAGCAAGTGCTCAGTGAAGGTGAGATGCTGGGGCACTAGGGTTGCCCAGGTGGTGCCAGGTTCTCAATGCTATGCAGTTCCACCTTCTCAGTTCTCTCCTAGCTCAGGGCTTCACCTGCTATTTAAACAGAAGAACTTGAACACAGGAGTTATAGATTATGTATATTTTAGCATGGATGCATTTATGAGCTCAAATCTAATTTTGTTAAAGAAGGGCAAAGACCATGAAAACACTCTGATATCTTTTGGGAGGAGCCAGAAAATAAAGGAACAAAGAGAGAAATTTTGAGCATGGGAAAATAGAACCCAACCAGGCCAGCACCTGGGAGAAGTCAAGAATGATTTCTCATTGAGAATCCATCATCTAATCCTGATGTTTTTCTGGTAAAACTAATAGTGCCCGTGTATCTATTATATCTGGTTATGAAAGCTGGACATTGAATAAGGGAGACAAGAGAATTGGTGCTTTTGAATTATGGTGCTGGAGATGAATATTGGCTATATCATGGACTGCCAAAAGAACCAATAGATCTGTCCTAGAAGAAGTGCAACCAGAGTGCTCCTTAGAAGCAAGGATGGCTAGACCATATCTTATGTATTTTGGACATGTAGTCAGGAAGGACTGATCCCTGGAGAAGGACATCTTGTTTGGGAAAGCCACAGGTGAACAACAACAACAAAAAAGGAAAACCCTCCACTAGATTGCCACAGTGGCTGCAACAATGAGTTTAAACATAAGAAAGATCTTGTTTCTGGCACAGAATCAGAGAGTGTTTCTTTCTGTTGCACATAGGGTCACTATGAGTCAGACCTGGCTCAACTGCACCTAACAAGAACAACAACAACATCAAGTGTATCTGAAACACACTGGATGCTAAATGTGTACTGAATGAATGGATGACTTCATGTACACATGGAATGCTTTCAAGAAATTTTCAAGAAATGGTCATAACCATGGGCATGGAACATGGGGGGCGCTGAAAAGGAGGCAATCAGAATTGCAGCCACCCAGGCCAGCCCACCTGGTGGTTCCTGGCACTTTGCCATTGATCAGGCCCCTGGAGGGGCTCAGAATTGTACCAAGTGTTTTACCTAATCCAAATCCCTAATCTACTGCCCACTCTCAGAAGTGATGCTCATCATTATCATGACCATTGGGTTGTACAAGAGACCCCAGACAGTGGGTGGAAGAGTCAAAATGCCTACACTCCTGTCACAAGTGAAGATGCCTTCCTTCTTATGGAAGGGGTAGAACACTTTTATCTGTGTCATTACAATTCTTTCTACTCTTGTTACAAGTGTTTAGAAAGGCCACGTTGTTGTTGTTATTAAGTGCCATTGAATTGGTGTCCCACCAATTCAATGGCTGATTGTTTTTTGGGAGTGGGTTGCCAGGTTGTTCTCCCAAGCCTACAGTACCTGATGTTCCCAGGTGGTTTCCCATCCAAGTACTAACCAGACCTGACCCTGCTTAGCTTCCAAGATCTGACAGGATTAGACACCACGGTGCTATGGCTGCAGGCAGAAAGGCCATAGACATAATTTAATAGATATTCATGGGAAATCTAGAAAATTGATGGCTTTCAAATGAGGAGTGCATCTGCTAACAAAAAATCCTATGCATATTTGATTAGACTTGTCATTGTAGAGATTATACATTCCAAAAGCATGTGTGTAAGGGGAAGAATAGGACTTGACTCTCAACAAATATATGTTAGAAAAAGTAAAAAGGATAGAAAAACTTTCCTTTCTTTGCTGTTTGCATCCCTGGTTTATTCTAAGATTGTACCCATTGTTTCTTTCCCATATACTTTTTTTATTCTTAGATTGCTCCTGTTCTTTGGCTGTTTCAAGACAGCTGAGGTTTGTTTTCAAGTTGTCTTGCTTCAATATGTCTGGAATTCTCAGGTCACAGACATATTTAATTTCCAACTTATCTCTTTGGGCTAACCTGGCCAGTTTGGGGTAGAATGTAGTGTCTGCATAGACATCCCTTAACACCCAGGGCCTTAGCATTGTTGGAACTAGACAAATACAAACGTGGCTGTGCCCTAGTGGTAGGGGTAATACTAGTTCTGTCTGGATAGTACCTACTAGAGCTTCCACTCCAGTAGGCCGCACAGTGGCCTCCCACAACTTCTACACTCCAGGGCTCAGACATGGGGGCACAAATACTGGGGTCCCATGGCCAGGACATTTCTGTATGACACAGTGGCAGGTGAGTAAGTAGGAAGGGAGAGGGAGGGTCTTCTATGCAAAGATTTTTGTGGTTGGGCCAAGATTTTAAACTTAAGCTACTGAATTTAGTGTAATACCCTGGGCCAGTACTCTTCAAATAGACTTGTAGCAAGGTATCCCACCTGTAAAGGTGGAGGAGGTCATGAAGTCTGACTACCATGGTGGCTTCTGTGGAGCTGGGGATCATGTGCATCACGTATAATTCAGCTTGAGCTGGAAATGCCTTCACTCCACTTCCGAAAGCATGCACCACACTGCCCTGTCCCCACCCAGCCACCCTCCCTGTCCCTAACCTCCACGTCCTTAGAGGGCCACAAAGTCTTAGCTTACTCAGCATGCGCAGCCCTGTGGTGGTGGGGACAGTTCCTCTGCAGCTTGTTCTGCACTCCAATACTGTGAAGACAGTCTGAGTTCCGGAGGGTGTGGAGGTGTGTGTGACAAGGTGGCCTCATCTGGTCCCACTCCGCAACCTGAACAGATTCTTCCAGAGCCACTTTCTCCACAGCCCTCTCAGAGCCGCACAGTGGCCTCCCACATGGAAGGACACAGAGCGAGCAATAAGTACGACAGAGACAGAACAGACGAGGACCACCATATAGAAGGCCGAATCACCTGCATTGTCAACAAATTATTTTATCATTGTAAAGCAGGAGGGACTGGGATTTAGCTCAGTTGGTAGAGGGCCGCTCTGCCATCTCTGAGGTCCTGGATTCAATTCCCAGCACCCCAAAAATGGGAGAAGGATGTGGCAATCCACTCCCAAGGCAATCCTGAAACAATCAGCCATCGAAAACCCTATGAGGGTCACTATGAGTCAGACATGACTCTACGGCACCTAACAACAACAACAACAATAAAGCAGGAGCTTGTGATGTAAAAAATACTTGAATGCCAAGATAGGAGAGCCCAGCACAACTCCAGAAGCACCAAAGGCAAAATAGGTGGGATAAAGGAAAGAATGAGCAGCTCAGAATATAGTTGCCTTCCATATCTGCAAGGTGCTAGTTCCATGATGCCCCACAAGTACCAAGACCCTCAGAAGCTTAAGTCTCTTGTATGAAGTACCCCTTGTGATACACAATGGCCTAGCACTTCCATATAGCCAATGCATAAGCTTCTGTACACTTTAAATCCTCTCTAAATGACTTATACTGAGTAACAAAATGCAAACACCATTCTGTAGATTCTGTAATGCCAATTGTAGATTCTGTAATGTTATGGAATAAGGAGAAGGAAAAGCCTGTACATGTTCAGTTCTGATGCAATTTTTTCCCCAAAATATTTTAAATTGGTGACTGGTTAAATCTAAAGATACAGGACCTATGGGTACCAAAAACCAACAGAGCACAAGAGGAAACCCAAGCCAGGCCCCATAGTGCATGCCTATAATCCCAGCTACTTGGAGGCTGAGACTCCCGATGGTCATAAATTCAAGGCCAAATGCAGCCTGTGCAACTTAGTGAGACCCTGTTTCAAAATAAAAAGTTTTTAAAGGGGGTGGAGGGTAGAGCTCAGTGGTAGAACACTTTCCTAGCATGTGCAAAACATTGGGATGAGCATTTATATATGAAAGAAAAAATTCTAAAGGAGGAAATTAATTTTCATTTTTGTTTTTAAATTTTAATTAAGAATTTTAAAATGTTGCTGTTGTTGTTAGGTGCCATCAAGTCATGTCCGACTTATAGTGACCCTATGTACAACAGACAAAACAGTCCCTGACACTGTTAAATCTAAAGATTTAGAGATATTTATATCACAGAGACAGAACAGAATAAGGACCACCACATAGAAGGCCAAATCACCTGCATTGTCAAAAAATTATTCCATCATTATAAAACGTTATAAATTATTCCATCATTATAAAGGCAATAGTGCCCCAAGCCCGGCACTATTGTCAGTGCTTCTCTGCCATTCATAGGGTTTTCCATGATTGTTTTCCTGATTGTTTCAGGAGTGGGCTGCCAGGTCTTCTCCCAAGTCTACAGCACCTAGTATTCTCAGGCTGTCTCCCATCCAAGAAGTAACCCTGCTGATCCAGTTTAGCTTCTGAGATTGGATGAGATCAGACACCAGGATGCTACGGCTGTCCACCAAAAAAAAAAAGAAAAGAAAAGAAAAAGAAAAAAGAAAAAAAAAAAAAAAAAAAAAAAAAAAAAAAAAAAAAAAAAAAAAAAAAAAAAAAAAGAAGCAGCAGAAATCCCAAATTCAATTACTTCAACAAAAAATACTTCATAAAATCTCTGGTGTCCAAGTTTTTAATCATTGTGAGAGAGAAAATATGGAAGCAACGGATAGAAGTGGAAGATGCCCTATGATGTCACAAGCAGACCTTGTCCAGGCAGAGCCCCAGCTGTGTGACCCAGAAAATCTGACTTTGAAGGACTTCGATGTCCTCACAGCACTGAGCCCTGTGGACACCTCTTTATCCCCTCCCCGAGTTGAAGAGTGCCGCTCTGGCTTGTGTTACATCTGCTTCTATTGCTGGTTTGGGAGTTGCTCAACCCATCTCCAACTCCAAGAGGGAAGAACTGAGGGCAGGCAGCGCTGGGGTGTGCCCCCCTACTGTGTCTCTGGGGCATCTGCAGACACTCCATCTGGATCCTGGGCCTCGGGGCAGCCTCCCTCACTGGTAGGACATTTTGTCCTCACAGCTGCGCGGTCATCCCCACTGCAGTGAGGTCAACCCACTGGCCCACGTCAGCCCCTGGTGCCTGGAGAGTCCTTCCTCCTATGCCGTCCCACATACTGGATGGCTTGTGGCTTGTTCTGGATGCGCATGCCATACTGTCTGCCTCGTGTTCCGGGAACCCTCTGGGAGCTCAGCTGGGCACCTGACCCAGTTCTCACCTCCCTATTTTCCAGCATAATTTACCAGCATTTGCTGCTTTTCATGTGGCTCAATGTGTCCACTGCAGTAAAATGTTTTTTTTTTTCTCATGCATTGAGAATTCGTGATCAGCTACTAATTCAGGCACTGGCTTTAGCCAGGGAAAACTTCAGGGACGAATTGTGAGATAATGAACTGTATAAGCATGTGAAGGTTCCCTAGGTTTACAGGGCTAATTTGTTTTCAAGGTTCATGGTCCAGAAGATTGGTGTCTTTTTAGAGCTTGAGTGTGTTCATAGAAGATTCTCCTGGCTCTCTGTGTGAGGACAGAAGCAGCAGAGTCACCACACCACATTCTACAGAAAAAATGAACCAGATTCCAGGTTAGGGCCTGCTATGCTCTTGAAGAATAAAGCCCAGGTCCCAGGGCCTTGGGATGCACTGTTGGCTTCTCTGAACTTCAAGTTTCTTCTGTATACCAGAACAGCCCTGCTCTCCTCTGGACTTCTCAAAATTGCAGGAAGATTGAGAGGTTTGTGAGTCTTTTGAGAATGGCAAAGTGTTGAACTAATACGGAAATTAAAGATCACTATAGTCTTATTGGGGCTGGGATTTAGCTCAATGCGTAGAGCGCTGCGCTGCAGTCTCTGAGTCCCTGAGTTTAATTCCTAGCACTGCAAAAAAGGGAGAAGGGCATGGCAATCCACTCCCAAGGCAATCCTGAAGCACTCAGCCATTAAAAACCCTATGATGGTCGCTATGAGTCGGATACCTACTCGACGGCACCTAACAACAACAACATAGTCTTGTTATTGTTGTTAGGTGCTGTCAAGTCATTGTCAGATTCATAGATACCCTATGTACAACGGATGAAACACTATTATCAGTGCTTCTCCGCTATTCATAGGGTTTTCAATGGTGGATTGATTTTTGGGAGTGGGTTGCCAGGTCCTTCTCCCAAGCCTATAGCACCTGGTGTTCCCAGGAGGTCTCCCATCCAAGTACTAACCAGGCCTGACCCTGCTTATCTTCTGAGATCTGACAGAATAGGATGCCATAGTGGTACAGCTATAGGCACCACAGACTTAGTGACTTTGAATTTGGTGCAGATTTCCACTTAAGAGACCTAAGCTTCAAGTAGATAGAATGTGATTGTGTGTGGCCATCCCTAGGTAGTCCCTCTGGCTTAATATACACAGCCGAACACACAGTCACACAAATGTGTAGGACTAGTTTGAGTCCTAATATTGCAATGTTCAGAAACTCAGAGCAGTGGGCAGCATCATCTGAGTCATCTCCTGGTTCATTGCCTATTTTGCAGATTGCAATCATCTGTTCTAAAAACTAATCTGTTTGCATATTTGACACACGAAAACATGAATTGTAACACCAAGTCTCCAGATACTAACTGCAATAAATGTCCAAATTATCTCAAAACAGGCAAACACCTTTGTTTTCTTTTGGTTTTGGTACTGACTTATAGCTGAAAGGAGCATATTACTAAGAGTCAGAAAACATAGTGATTCTACCACTATAAAGTTATGACTACTCAATCTCTTAGGCCTCAGTTTCCTATCTTCAGAGACTGTTGTTGTTATTAGGTGCCATCCAGTTGAGTCCAACTCATAGTGACCCTATGTATGACAGGACAAACACTCCCCAACACTGTGCCACACGTTTTTTAATGTTTAAGTCCATTGTTGCAAACATTGTGTCAATCCGTGTAGTTGACAGTCTTCCTTTTCTTCCATGAACTGCCACTCTCCCAAACATAATGACCTTCTGCAGGCAACATGTTCAACATGCCTGCAACATGTTCCAGACAACATGTTCAAAATACATAAGATGCAGTCTAGCCATCCTTGCTTCTAAGGAACACTCTAGTTACACATCTTCTAGGATGGATTTGTTAATTCTTTTTGCAGTCCATGACATAGTCAATGTTCATCTCCACGCCACAATTCAAAAGCATCAATTCTTCTTTGTCTCCCTTATTTATCATCCAGTTATCACAAGCATATGATGTAACTGAAAATACCATGGCACAAGTCAGGCACACCTTTGTCTTCAGTGTGGCATCTTTACTTTATAACACTTTAAAGAGGTCTTGTGCAACAGCTTTTCCCAATGCAATGTGTCTTTTGATTTCTTGACTGCAGCTTCCATGGGTATTTATTGTAGAACCAAGTAAAGCAAAATCATGGACAACCTCAATCTTTTCTCCATTTATCATGAAGTTGCTTACTGATTCAATTGTAAGGATATTTGTTTTCTTTTTTTTTCCCCTTTATTGGCAAATGTTTATGGGATACAGAGTAATACAACACTTGGTTTTTCCATTATGCAACTATTACATCACTTTTAGTTACACTTTCATCAACTTTCAAAGTTTATGGAAACTTTTGACTAATATGTAGTAAAACTTTTATGCCATATATGAGTTAGGGATTTAGCTCACTTGATCGAGTACTGCTCTGCAGTCTCTGAGGTCCCGGGTTCAATTCCTAGCACTGCAAGGATGGAAGAAGGACATGGTAATCCAGTCCAGAGGCAATCCCAAAACAATCAGGCATTGAAAACCCTATGAAGATTGCTATGAGTGGGACACAACTCAATAGCATTTAACAACAACAACACTCATGAAATTTACATTGAGATTACTCTCTCCCTTTTTATCCCATTATATTTTTTCTCCTGCCCTTCCCACCTTCCACAACGTTCAGTTCTCTTTGCTAGTCCCCTCACTTCTTTCTACTCTTTATATTTTCCCTTCACTGCTAAGTTTAATTGGGCATTTTTATATGTCTGCTAATATATACGTATTTTCTTCCTTTATGTAAGATTCATCTCCCACTTATTAGTGAGAACATAAGATATTTCACTTTTTGAGCCTGTGTTCATTCACTTAACATGATATTCTCCAGTTCCATCCATTTTTCTGCAAATTATATCACTTCATTCTTTTTTATTGCTGAGTAACATTCCATTATGTATATTTACCATAAATTTTTTATCCATTTTTCCATTGATGGGCATCTTGGTTAGTTCCATATCCTCGCTATTGTGAAGCCAGAAACCTTAAAACTACTAGAAGAAAAGATAGGAAACATACTCCAACACATAGGCTCAGGAAAGCATTTCCTTAATAAGACTCCAATTGCTCAGGAAATCTCACCAAGAATTGACAAATGGGATTATAAGGAATTAAAAAGCTTCTATACAGCAAAGGAAACAATCAACAAAGTTAAGGCAAAGCCCTCTGAATGGGAGAAAATCTTCATATCCTTTACATCTGGCAGAGGACTAATTTCTAGAATTTGCAAATAACTCAAGAAAGCAAATCCCCAAGCAAATAACTGAATACACAAGTAGACAAAGGAAATGAACAGATAGTACTCAAATGATGAAGTTCATAAGGCTAAGAAACACATGAAAAAATGTTCAATATCTCTAGCCACTAGGGAAATGCAGATCAAAACAACTTTGAGATTTTATCTAACTCCAGCAAGAATGTCCAAGATCAACAAAACAAATAACAAATGTTGGTGAGGATGTGGAGAAAAAGAACCCTTTTATATTGCTGGTGGGACTGTAAATTAGCTCAACCACTTTGTAAATCAATAAACTAAAACAGAATTGCCATATGACCCAGCTATACCATTCTTGGGAATATACCCAAAGGGACACAAGTAACCACGCCACAGAGACACCTGCATCTCCATATTTAATTTTTGTTTTTTGATGTTGAGGTACAATCCATACTGAAGGCTGTGTTCTTTTATCTTCATCAGTAAATGTTTCAAATCCTCTTCAGTGTCAGCAAAGTTGTGTTATCTGCATAACACAGGTTGTCAATGAGTCTTCCTCCAAACCCGATGCCATGTTCTTCTTCATAAAGTCCAGCTTCTCAGATTATTTTCTCAGCATAGAGATTGAAGAGGTACAGTGAAAGGATACAGCCCTGATACACATATCTTTCCTGACTTTAAACCAAGCAGTGTTTCCTTGTTCTATTCAAATGACTGCCACTTGGCCCACATATAGATTCCTCATGAGTACAATTAAGTGTTCTGGTATTCTCCTTCTTCACAATTTTATCTATAATTATTTGTGAACCAAAGATAAACAATATTATTCAGACAGAACTGAGTAATCAGCAAGACAGGAAATTGTGAGATTATTACAGAAAGCACTGATATACCCCATTAAGGTCAGGGACTTGCAATTCAGATCAGAGTCTTCTGCTTGCATTTGACTTTGCTAACCTTTGGAGGATGGTCAAGATGATGGAAGTCTGCTTAACATCTTCTCTTGACAATGTGACATTATGTGTAATCAATAATTGTTTTATCATGCAGAGAATTATTCTAATATGTAAGGAGTAAGTCATATTATTGAATTTATTCATGCTATCTGAATATTGCCATTCAAATCCATGTAAGTTAGCTCTTTAAATTTATCTTCCAATAAATATTTCCTTATGTGTTTTATATGTGGAAACTCTGCAAAGTAATGTGAAGCTATAATTGCATATAGCAAGTCTATGATGTTGTAATAAAGAATAATAAAGTGAGTTTAACTATGTATAAAATTAATAGCTTTCAAGTTGTTAAATATGAATAGACCTGAAAATAGTCCCATGCTCCAGGCAGCTGTAGTGAGATTTGTGCTGATGGATTCACAATATAATCAAGGAGCAGCCCCAAACCATGAAACTGCCACACACAGTCTAGCCTGGCTCCTATCTTGGTATGACACCCTAGTGATGATTGTCCTTCTTCTAATTCCTTGACTGTGTATTTCTAATTACCTTAAAAGTTTGTACCTTCCAAGCCTCAACAATGTCATGCCTACTAGGTGATGAAGTGAGGTTTCTTGCCATCACTGCTCAGAAAGAGTTGAGTCTTGAAACATTTTAGAATAGAGAGCCAGAGACCTTCATCCTCTGGGAGACTCTAGGGAAAAGGCCTTTGTTCAGCTTTGAGAAGTCATAGAAGAATGAGATCTTCACCCATAACTCCCTAAGACTGAGGAGGAAGAAGTCTCTGGGGGGAGAATGAGACAGATGAGGGGAACTCACCTCTTCTTGGGATGCTGGGAATGAAGTATTCTTATTACACTGTTAAATATTAGGGTTAGTAATAAGGTTTTTTCATTCTTACTGTGAGTACTCCTTCTGTTGCTTGTTTTCCTGCAAGGAAGCATGGGTGTCAGGGGATAGGGTGATCAGATTCCCTAATTGGAAGCTACTGGGCTCTCCCTTATGACTCTGGATGTTTTGAGTGAAAGAACTGTTGTCCAGTTGAGCCACCTCAGACCAGAACCTGCTATTGTAAACACTCCTCAGACATCTTCAGGGAGCTACAGGACAGCAACTATTTGCTAAAGCTCTTGGGGTATGGTGCCAGCCACAAGTGTCTCAAGCATCTTTCATTGAATTTTTCCTACAAACATTTCCACCCAGGTCAGAAGGGGAGCACTTTTCCTGGTGACTTAGAAGAGGGACTGTGTGACTGGTCTAAAAGGGACAATGCCGTGATTGGTGTAAACACAAACCTTTATTTGCATGACAGAATCACTGTGATTGGTGCAAACACCACCTTTTTGGCTATATAAGAAGGCTGTTCAGCTCATCTGAGTGAGCAAGATGGAGACACCCTCCCAGGCTCACTCCCATGGTGTTGCAACAGTAGGCCCAATAAAACACCTTCTCTCAAAAAAAAAATCAATACAAATATGAAAACATATATTATGTGACTCATTTTATGAGTAGAATTATATCCTTTTCAAGACAAGCATGTATTGATAAAAATTTAAATAATGCTGAGCCAGAATAATGGGTATTAATTTAGTCTTAATTATAATTTAGATTGAATTGCTTAATGCACTACTACCCAAGACAGCAAATAAAATAATCTTCAATAACTATAAAAAAACAACAACAAAGGCAATCTTGAATGTGACATTAGGATGATATAATCAGATGGTAGATGTCCAGGTGGTCAGATGAAGAAAAACATTTAGTTTCACATTATCAAAACATATTCCACAAATTAAAAAAAAATGAAGTTGTAGAAGTTTGATATGTGATTAATTATAATAGCACTAACCTATCATTCATTCATCTTGCATAGTGTTTCTCAACATTTTTTATATTGCCCCCAAAAAGCTTCTTAAAGGGCTACAAGGCATTATCATATCTGTTGTTGTTGTTGTTAGGTGCCATCGAATCGTGTCTGACTCATAGCGACCCTCATAGGGTTTTCAATGGCTGATTGTTTCTGGATTGCCTCAGGAGTGAGTTGCCACATCCTTCTCCCATTTTTGTGGTGCTGGGAATCGAACTTGGGACCTCAGAGACTGCAGAGCGGCGCTCTACCAACTGAGCTAAATCCCAGCCCTTATCATATCTAGTTTTTTTTTTTTTTCCATACACACTCATCAAAAAAACAATTCTCACGGCCTGGAGTGCAATTTTGCCCTTCTTGAGAATGTATGGTCTGGACTAAACTCATCCTGGTCAGTGAGTTATTTTTTAGGGTCCACCTATGTAGTGCTTAACTCTATGCAGACATTTGGCAAAATAGGGATAACTAGGGCCCAGTCAGGGTAAGTGATTTGCTCAAAGTCACACAGCCAAGAAGTCTGAGTCTAGTGAGCTGGCTCTTCAGCATTTGGGCCAACATGCTCTGACATGGTTTGTTGTTTGTAGTGCTGGGGATGGAACCCATGGCCTTATACATGCTAGGCGGCTGCTCTACCACTGGGCTACTCCCCCCGCCCCCCTGTTCCCAACATGGTTGAGTGTGGTTATGTGCATCTTGAAACCCTTTGGAAAGCTTGTGGTGATGCTGGCATCTTCCTGTCTTCCTATTGCTGTGTCTGTGTGACTCAGTGGTTTAGGGTGGGTTGGCCTCTTCAAGACTCTCTCTTGATGGCCTGTTCTTGTCTTGCCTCCAAGTTCCATAATGGGAGGACTTGAGCAGGGGTGGTAGGAGGAGACAAAAACATATTACC
This sequence comes from Pedetes capensis, assembly GCA_007922755.1. Taxonomy (NCBI): domain Eukaryota; kingdom Metazoa; phylum Chordata; class Mammalia; order Rodentia; family Pedetidae; genus Pedetes; species Pedetes capensis. Next base: position 20,116 of record VMDO01005160.1, read on the forward strand.
CAGATGCTTCCTGCCTTCAAAGAGCCAAAAGCCCTAGTTCAGCAGATCAAACCATCATACAATCAGGGCAAGCAGCCCACAAAAAGTAAAAAAGTCTAGGGATCTCAAGAAGGTATAGGAAAAATCGCCACTGAAGATGAGTCTCATATCTTGACCCTAAGGGGTCAGAGACTGAGTTTTCTCATGAGTCCTACAAACAAACTCATGACAGAGGGTGACTGAGTGGCTAAGCCAAGCCACCCTCCTGCATACCTGTTTTCTGGGATGTGTGTGCATATGTACCTGGTCCTCAGCTGCTGGCCAGGACAGCTGGGATGCATCAGAGAGCGGAGGAATGAATGAGTGAAGCAATGGCAAACTCACAAGCACTTCCTCACTTTCCTCTGACAACTGCTGGAATCTAAAATGCCATGAGATATTTCTGAAGCTCTAAGTTTGTACCATTCAGGGATACATCTAAATTGTGTTTTATTTTCAAAATAGAGTCTGTTCTAGTTAGTGTATTTTAAAAATATTACCCTTAGGCATGTTCTTTTCTAAAGATTCTGCAGGATAATGTATTATCTCTGTCTCTGACAAGCCTGTATTGCATTTAAAAATTTTTTTATATCTTTACCACTGACAGAAGTCTTGCTATGAGGAAAATACCAGGAACACCCTTCCAGGTGCTAACAGGAGTGCTGCCATGGCTAAATGATTTCTGACTTTTAGAAGCTTCCAGTCTTCAGGAATGTACCCTAACATCTTTGGCCTGGAACTGATGTCCAGTGTGTTTTCAGAAGAGCCTATTCCTGGTGACATTTCCCAGCCTCTAAGGAAGGAGAGGTTGTAAAATGCTTTCAACCATATTCATGATGAAGTACAATGCTGTCAGTGATAGAATAATATCCATACACCTACAAGGAAGGCCAGTTAATATAACCATTATTCAAATTTATATACCCACCGTCAAGGCTACAAATGAAGAAGTGGAGGATTTTTACCATCTCCTGAAAATCAAACATGCAATCAGGATGCACTGATAATTACTGGTGATTAGAATGCGAAAGTTGGAAATAAAGAAGAAGGCCCAGTAGTTGGAAAATAAGACAAACTTTAGTGATAAAAACAATGCTGAAGATTGTATGATAGAATTTTGTCAGATAAACAACTATCTATGATAGAATTTTGTCAGATAAATAAATACATGTTTTCACCAACATAAATGGTGACTATACACATGCAACTCACTAGATGGAACATGCAGGAATGAAATTGGCTATGATTGTGGAAAGACTATGGAAAACCTCAATATCAGAAGTCAGAACAAGACTAGGTGCTGATTGTGGATCAGACCACCAATTCCTCATTTGCAGATTCAGGTTGAAACAGAAGAAAATCAGAACAAGTGTATGAGAGCCAAGTTATAACCTTGAGTATGTATCCCACCTGAGCTCAGAAACCATCTCAAGAACAGATTTGATGTGTTAGAAGCTAATGACTGAAGACCAGAAGAGTATGGCATGACATTAAAGATGAAGAAAGCAAAATCTTATTTAAAAGACAGAGAAAAAAGAAAAGATCAAGTTATATGTCAAGAGAGATTCTGAAACTTGCCCTTGAATGATGAATAGCTAAAGTAAAAGGAAGGCATGACAAAGTTAAGGAACTAAACAGAAGATTCCAAAGGGTAGCTTGAGAAGACAAAATCAAATATAATGACATATGCAAAGAGCTGGAAATAAAAAACCAAAAGGGAAGAACATTTTTTGTTTTTTTCAAGCTTAAAGAATTGAAGAAAAAATTCAAGCCTTGAGTGACAATAATGAAAAATTCTACAGGGAAAATGTTAAATGACTCAGGAAACATCAAAAGAAAACAGAAGGAATACTAAGAGTCATTATACCAAAAATAATTGGTGGATGTTCAATCATTTCAAGAGGTTACATATGATCAGGAACCAATGGTACTGAAGGAATGAGTAGAAGTTGCCTTGAAGGCATTGGCAAAATACAAGGCTTTAGGAGTTGACAGAATACCAATTGAGATATTTCAACAGATACAGCACTGGAGGTGCTCACTTGTCTATGCCAAGAGACTTGGAAAACAGTTCCCTGGCCAACTGACTGGAAGAGATCCATTATTTGTGCTTATTCCCAAGAAAGGAGATGCTACCAAATGCAGAAATTATTAAATGATATCATTAATATCACACACAAGTAAAATTTTGCTAAAGATTATTCAAAAGCAACTGTAGCAGTATATTCACAGGGAACTGCTGGAAAATGAAACCAGATTTAGAAGAGGGCATGGAACCAGGGACTCATGGTTGACCTCAGATGGATTTTGGCCAAAAGCAGAGAATACCAGAAAGATGTTTATTTATGTTTTATTGACTATGCAAAGGCATTGGACTGTGTGGATCACAGCAAATTATGGATAACACTGTGAAGAACGGGATTACCAGAGCACTTAATTGTACTCATGATGAATCTATCCATGGATCACAAGGCAGTGTTTTGAACAGAACAAGGAAATACTGCTTGGTTTAAAGTCAGGAAAGGTGTGTGTCAGGGTTGTATCCTTTTAGCATACCACTTCAATCTCTATGCCAAACAAATAATTTGAGAAGCTGGACTTTATGAAGAAGAACACAGCATCAGGACAGAAAAAAGACTAACAACCTGCATTATGCAGATGACACAACTTTATATGCCGAAAGTAAAGAGGATTTGAAACACTTGCTGATGAAAATCAAAGAACACAGCCTTCATCATGGAATGCACCTCAACATCAAGGAAACAAAAGTCCTTACAACTTGATTAGTAAGCAACTTCATTATAAATAGAGAAAAGTTTGAGGTATACAAGATTTTGCTTTACTTGGTTCTATAATCAATACCCAGGAAAGCAGCAGTCAAGAAATCAACAGACGAGTTGCATTAGGAAAAGATGTTGCCAACCACCTCTTTAAGGTGTGGAAAAGTAAAGATGTGAACTTGAAGATGAAGGTGTGCCTGACTTATGCCATGGTATTTTCAGTTGGATCATATGCTTGTCAAAGTCAGACAAGGAATAAGATTCTAGGCTTTTCAAGAACTGAGATGGAGAAGAAGGAGAAGAACCGATGTTTTTGAATTATGGTGCTGGAGGTAAATATTGAATATACCACGGACTGCCAAAAGAACCAACAGGTCTGTCCTAGAAGTGCAACCAGAGGGCTCCTTGGAAGCAGGGATGGTTAGACTGTGTCTTACGTATTTTGGCCATGTTGTCAGGAGGAACCAATCCCTGGAGAAGGACATCATGATTGGCAGAGTGGCAGGTCAAGAAAAAAAAAAAAGGAAGACTGTCAACTACATAGATTGACACAGTGGCTGCAACAATGGGCTTAAGCAGAGCAAAGATGAGTGCATGGCACAGTGTTGGGTAGTGTTTCGTTCTATTATGAGTAGGAAATATTGTGCATATTGTCCCTATGAGTCAGGCCTGACTCAATGGCATCTAACAACAAATACTCATTATGAAGCACAGTTCAAAATTCATGTTTTAATTACTTTGACCCTTCTTAAAAATGTCATTTTCTTTAAGAATTGAAGAGCCTAGAATCCTGAAATTCTAAATGGCTTGCATGATGACACAGCTTTGTATCAATTTTAATGAGGCACACATTAGAAAACCAAATGGTAGCAAAGGTTGGGAGGGGCCTTAGCCTTGCACGTCCCAGGACAGCAGTGAAACAGAGCTCAGTACTGACCTATGCTCCCTAAAACTGGAACATCCTTCTAAAATGATCAAGCCAAATTGATCATTGCAGCTCTGGGGCCTGCACTGCACACCCCAGGACACTTGCTCCTGCTGGAAGTCCTCACGTGGAGCACAGGCTCATAGCGCAGCTCACAGGTATCTACAAGAAAAAGACTGCTCTGTGAATGTTGGTGACTGCGAAAATCCTGGGAGTTCCAAGTGTGCCTCATGATTTGCCCTGTGGCTGAGAACGTAGCTCCTCTACTTTCCTTCTCCATCAACCTGACCAAAGTGATTTATGAGGAGCTTTGACTAGTCTAACATACTTGCTGAGGCTACTACAGAAATCCTGTCCAGCCACCTCTGTTAGGGACCCTCCTGTCATTACCAAGACCTGGGCCACCTGCCTCCTGGTCCATGCTAGGTCCTAACAAGTGGACTGGGGAATTCCCTGTGCTTGTTCTAGATTCCAAGCTGGATATGACAACTGCTTTACTATCTCCTTAGCAGGCCCTTCACATCTGTACCTCTAAGCAGACAGGGACAAATAACCATTGCAGGACAAATTAATACTCTTAGGTTTTTCTTCAACATTTTTCTCCAGAAGTGAGTACACTAATATAAAAAGTCAAAAGTAATGCAGTAGCCAGTGTGGTGATGGTGCAACTCTAGTCCTAGCTACTCAGGAGGCTGAGGCAGGAGTATCACTTGAGCCAGGAACTGAAGGCCAGCCTAGGCAACATAGCCAGACCACGTATAGAAAGAAAGAAAGAAAGAAAGAAAGAAAGAAGAGAGAGAGAGAGAGAGAGAGAGAGAGAGAGAGGAAGGAATGAAGGAAGGGAGAGAGAGAAAGAGGAAAAGAAAGGAAAGAAAGAAAAGGGAAAGGATGGGAAGGGAAGGGAAGGGAAGGGAAAGGAAAGGAAAGGAAAGGAAAAAGGGAAAGGAAAGGAAAGGAAGACAGAAACTGAGCCCTATTAGGACAAATGTGGACCTTCTCAACAGGCAAAAGTCAATGAAGACATTTCTGGTACTAGTTATGTTGAGGGTCGAGCATTTAAATCTATGACTGTGCATGGGAAAATAAACTGGCAAAACAAATTTCAAACTGCTGACATCATTCTAGCTATGTTTACACCACACCAGTAAAACTAGTTGGAAAAACAAAAATTGAAACAACTTGATTGTCATGATGACACCAAATTTTACAGCTGGCCTCTTGGTTTTATTCCTTTTTTAATTTAAACAACTTCAAATCTTTAGTGAACTAAATGCATTACTTAATTGTTCTGCTAATATGTGATAAATGACCTTGATATTTTTCAACCACTATCAACAAGGTTGCTTATATGACAATGCCTTGCCCTCTTACATGACTTGCTTGTTTCAAATATTTCCTGATAGACTAAAAGGTATCAAGTAAGTAAAAGACACAGAAAAACTAAACACCACATAGTATATGCTCTTGGTGACAAGGCTCACGTTCTGCTTAAGCAGCCAAGTATACTGTTCATGTCATTTCCAACTGCCCAACATTTGTGAAGAAGTCAAGTTCCTGGTTTAAGATGAAAACCTGACTGACCCTTGGGAACCATTCAAAACCCACAAATCATTGTCTGCCTAGCAACCAGTATGAGCAATGATCCAGGAACAAAGTCAAGCTCAGAAAGATGGAGTGAAGCAAGGCTGACTCAAAATATAACTGGCGCTGTTGGGCACCATGCCCAGGATCTTCTTTTTGCCTACGCAGGGACTCTTTCATCTTTAAGATTGGAGAACAGTGGCACAGTTAATTCTCATAATATCCTTGTGTGCTAGGCAGCTGGTATGCGTTAAGATCCCCACATTAATAATAAAAAGATGACAATGATGGTGACAAAAAATAAGAACCCATCAAAAGGTATCAGAGCCATCACATCAAAGCACCCGTGGCTTTCTGGGAAAGAAAACCTGGGAAAGTGGAAACTGTCAAATGCATTCTCCTCTGTTTTACTATGACACTGTTGTTGACATCCAAGTAGTTTTGAAAGTCTAATGCCTAAGGAGGTGAGTTATTGCGTTGTTCAAAAGGGCAGAAAACCCCCTTGGGAACTCGGGCATTTATTTAAGTGTTTTATTTAGGAAAAATTGGTGGAGTTGAGTCAAGACATGCTCTTGACTCCATCTGGTCTCAAGTCTGCTCTTTATCTGAGGGTGAGGAGGAGGTGACTTAATGGTCGGTTCTGGAGCCTTGTAAACCTCCTCCAAGGAGAAGTGAAAGGTTCAGGAAAGACTTTCGCAGAGGAGGGACCTCCCAGGTACATCAGAGAGCCATGAGACTGCTCTGTACCAGCCCCTGGGGAATCCAGGAGGGAAGGAGTCCTTCTTGCCATGGGGTTTTTGCGGATTTAAAATTGAACAGACTACAAATAAAATCAGGGTGATTGTGGTTATAAGATTTGCGGGGGGAGAAGACTAAGAGGGGCCTAAGGGAGTTCCTCTGAGATTTCTCCCGTGTTTCAACAAGTCCTTTGCCTCCTGGAAGGGGGAGGAAAAGGAGAAAGGGCTCCTGCTGCCTACACCTTGTCCTTGCCCTTCACAGGTGGGGGCCAGTGACAGAGCTCCGTGCTCCCCAGCGGAGCCCACTCACTCACCCAGGTAGGAGCTGGTGGTGAATACACGCCTGCGAGGGAGCTAGCGCTGTGGCATCCTACTCACTGAACAATTTTCTAGAACTCCACTCCTCTCTAATTCCTCCTCTGTCTCACATGTGAACACTCAAGAGAGCACCCCGCCCCCAACTTCAGCAAGCCGACTTCGCTCAGATCCCATTGGAAACCTGCAGCCGGACCTCGGGGACGCCTTCTGCAAGTGGGGAACCCACGCGGAGCAGGGAAGAGGAAGGGTCCAAAGCTGTTCGGGTGGACGCTGGAAGGGTGAAAGCACATTTCTTTTCCATGCTGGCTGCCCACGGCACCAGTGGCCGGGAAGCCTCAGGGGAGGGAAGAAGCTCGCGTGGAGTGGGCAGCCCAGGAGCAAGAGGAGGGGAAGCCCGAGGTGCTGGGGGCCCCAGTGAGGAGAGGTAGAGGGGCGGGATGGCGAGGGGCGGAGGGCGGGGAGGAAGTGGGGAGAGGAGGCAGGCGAGAGGGAGGGGCTGAGCAGCGCGCGGGCGGGCGGCGGGGCGAGTGGGAGCGGGCTTGGGGGAGGGGCGGGGAGACCGGAGCGGGGCGGCGCGGCCCCTCCCCGCGCTCCCGGCCCCTCCTCCGAGCCGCCTCCCGGCTGCCCGCCCGCGGCGCTCTGCAAATATGAAGAGACTAGGCGGCGGCGGCGGCGGCCACTGCACCTCCGAGCGGCGAGCGCGGCGGCCGGGACGGGACGCGGGGCCGGGCGCTGAGGGGCCGGAGCGGGACGCGGCCAGGCGGAGACGCGGACTGGGGCCCCTCGCCGACTTGGGCCCGACGGCGCCGACGGAGCTCGCGCCCCGCAATCCCGCGCCGCGCCCGCCCGGCATGTGGCGCGCTTCGGCCGCCTGAGGCCGGGCCTGGCCGGCGCCTGCCGCGGGCTGCGGCCGAAGAGCCGAGCGGCGCCCTGCGCCCGGCCAGCCCTGCGCGGAGTGGAGGGCAGAGCGCGCCGCGCGGCGGGGCTCCGCGGGGACCGGGTCGCACGGCGAGCTGGAGGCCCCAGGAGCCCTGGAGATGTCTTGTCCGCGCCGCCTCCTGCTTGGATACCTGTTCCCGGCCCTTCTGCTGCACGGTGAGTACTTCGGGGACGCTCGCCGTGCGCCCCCCGTCCCGGGGCGTCCAGACCCCGCTGGGGTTCGGCACCGCCTGTGGCGGGTCCGCGGAGCCCTGCGCCCGCCTGCCCAGCCCAGGAGGGTGCCGCCGGCGTGCAGGGCGCCGACCCTCGCCCCCGCGGTGCGCGCGGCACTTTTGCGGCTGGAGGGTTTCTCCGCAAGGGTGAGGAGCTCCGAAGCTTCGCGATCAGAAGTTATTGCTTCGCGGCCGAGAGAAAACTTTTCTCCACAGGGTTGGGCTTTTCACACTGCAGACTGTCATGAAATCGCAGGCTTTGCGATCTTGTTTCCCGAATGTCCGAGCACAGTGGGGGCTGTCCATGTGGCCCCAGCCTTTACGAGGCTGTAAAGAGAAAGTATGATCTTTTACGCGGAGGACAGGGCCGACGGGGCGTGTCTGCCGTCCGAGGACTCGCGTGCTCTCTGCGTGCACTTCAGCTGCCCGGGTAAGGGCGGTGTGGCATTGCCTCGGAGTGGACTGCCGTGTTCTCTGGGCACAGCCTAGGTGTGGGCATTAAAATCAATCTCCTAAGGCTGTTGGAGACCAGTTCTTGCTGGGCTTCGCGTGCCACATTTTCTCAGGACTCTAGAATACCCTCAGCTAGACACCATCAGCTTTCGAAAAGGGTTCCAGAAATTGCACTGAGCCAAATGAGACAGACTGCATTGGAATCAACAGGGCATGTTTTGTGGCAGGTAGGTATTGATAATTATGACAGGTGATGGCAAAACACTTTGTGGTGGTTCAGGTGTCCTGAGCCAGTGGTCAGACACCTGACATTTCAGTAGAGTGACTTCACGGCTCTCCTTCCTCAACACCCACCGCAGCCACCCCAAACATGCAGCTGGCCCTGGCTCCAGCATGCATTGAAGCCAAGAGTGAAAATCAGGCCATAGACCCCCTAGAGTATCAAGGAAAGGGAAGACAGGTTCACCGCAAGCTGCTGCAAGGCTGTTTTCTTTGTAGTCCTGCCCGAGGTGGGCGGCTTGCATGGCTCCCCAGACTCTGGGAGCTGGTCTGGTTGGGCCAGACCTGCCTGATTGCCAAGGTGTTCTCTGAGCCCCAGCAATCCCAGAGTTTTAAAAGTAAGGATGGAACGCTTGCAGTTACAGGGCAGAAGAGAGAAGGTATAATTATAGGGTTGGACTTCTAGGCCCATCTGCTTAGAATTACAGAGCAGTTTTAATCTTTGGCTGAAACATGAAACAAATCAGAGCCAATGAGCAGATCAAACAGCAGCTGCCACACACACAAGAGAGACAGGGGAATGAAACAGGCAAAATTCTTCCCTTTTTATAAAAAACTTGTAATTTCTGGGGAGAAAGAGATAGTGTTGTCAAATAACTTCCAAAATTACTTGAAAGTTTGGTGTCAATAGAACTTTGTGCACAGAATCTGAACTGTGAAAGCAGTCCTCAGAGATGGAACCTGGTCCAACTCTTGAGTGTTTTCTCCTTCTTCAGAGGTTGGAGTTGTAATGCTATGCCTACCTACCAGTCAACTTGACTAGATATCCAGAGCCTAAGGATATCCTTTGGTCTGGTGTAGCCAGAAACTTCCCACATTTGAGTCTGGAGTCTGCAGCAACTCCATGAAGTCTGGGGTAGGTTTCCTGGTGCTGCTGGGAAGGAGACAGACAGTGGATGGGAGTGACTGGAAGCAGCCTGGAGCCAGACAGGGTGCGTGTGTGTATGAAGAGCATTTAAGATAAAAAGGGAGGTTTGCAGATTTTGATCAGATCCCATGGATAAACCTAAATAGAACAATGCAGTTTCCACTTGAATCTGCAGTGGCAAAATTACTAAAACGAAAGTTACCCAAAGATCTGCTTGGATCCAGCAGGCGGCTTTAGAGTTGAATGCAAGAAATAAACGGGAAATAGTTATTCAGTTTATAAATCCTAAGGATCTAAGAAAAGTTGGTGGTAATTAGCTAGATAATACAAAGTGCCAGAAAAGAATTGGATATTCTTTCCTCCCCCTCTGCCCCTCACATTTTTACTTGATTGAAGTAGTTTTAACAGGAAATGGGTATTAATCAACCTAAGCCAAGAGAAATTTTGGTGAGCACATCCCACTTCACACAGAGCGTTTGCAGCATTTCAAAATTCAGGAGCAGCAGATGGAGCTCAATCAGTTACTTCAGCAGAAATTGTAAGTCTGAAGGGAATTACCTGAAATCTCCTTAGAAGGGCTTACATTTTCTTCCTGATAAGTAGGCGTTTGATTTGGTAACCACTTGATACCATTTGTATATTTATGGTAGTGGCTTTGTAGAAAAAAGCAAGTACTGTGTTCTGTGGTCCCAAATGGACTTGTGACAAACTTTAACAAAGTCAAGTTTAGACATCACTTATAGATTATTTGTTGCATGGAGTCAGGTTAATAGCATTGAAAGACACGGAAGGCCTTCTTGAAGAGCCTAAGTGAGGACGCTAGAGATACCATTGTGTGTGGTATCCCGTCTTTGTTCAGGTTTTTGGCCACTTCTATTTCAATTCATTGGAAGTCATAAATCACCCTTAAATCCTACTGGTGAGTACATTAGGCACTGGCAAAACTTGAGCCTGTTGTTTATTTTTGCTCTTTTTCCAAACTGTGAATGTAGTGTAAGACCCGAGTTCAAAATATAATGGCGTAAAAGTATACATGTCACTTTGCTTTCCTCTTCTTCAGATTCTGAAAACAATTGTGTTTCTTAATCCAAATAAAACCTATTGAATGTCATGAAGGTATGCAGCTGGAAGATATCCCTTATCATTGTTTTCTTTGCTTAGATGAAAAGCCACAAATGTTCAGATGTCAAAATCTAAAAATCATTCTGTTCCAGAAACAGGTTAGCAGGAGGTGTTAGCAAAAGGGAATTCTATTTGCTAGTGGAAACATTTGATTTTAAGTTCTGGGGCTAATGTTGGGAGATGATCTTTTCTCAAATGCTATTTATTTTTATAAAATTCAATGATTTTTCTGAGAAGTGGAAACTTTTTCAGCTATTCCATTTCATTCAAGCTTATTCTGTTAAAACTTAAAAAAAAAAAAAAAAAAAAAAAACCTGTGTAGATTACCAAGTGAGTACTTCACTGGCAAAATGCAAGGAGCTATTTGAATGGGGCAAAATAGAAATCTTTGAAATGCCATTTTCCTAAAGGTAGTTTTTGTAACCAATAAAACATTTTTTTTTTCCTGTGCCTTTTCTCCTTTTGTCATAAAAAGAAAATGACATCTTGCAAAGGAACATGACTCATTTGTACACATGGGGGGCAAGGGCCTATGACAGATGTTAAATATTCTTTTGTTGACTTGCTTCAAACATGTAGCCAAGGAGTTGTATGATGGTCATGTACATTCTTTTTCCCCTAAAAGAGAAAAGAAGTAAATGTAGGTAGGTGAGAAGACTGTAATTACATACTGTTTCTGGACAGTTGAGACTGATATAATCAGTCAAAGCGAAGCATTAAAGCATTTCAGACTAGCAAAAAAGACTTGTTCAGGGGTGTGTAGTAGCCACAAGGTGCTGAGTAGGACGTGTCTTCAGCCAACTACACCTGGAGGTGAGGTGATAACAGCATCAGGAAGAAAACCAGGGCCATTGGCCAGGACAGTGTCCTTCTGTGTCTGGATAGGGTGTGACAGGTCATTCCTTCATTCTCTCCAGTTTGGGAATGAATTAACTCTGGAAAGTGGCATGATAGGTGGGTAGGTTGGAGAGAGGCCCTGGTGTTATCCTGAAACCATTGAGCACATTCTGTTCTGTAGGTGTTTTCTACTGCCATTCATTCAGCAGGTTTACCTGTAAAGGCCTCTTACACGCCACGTGTCACTGCTGGGGGCAGGGCTGGGGAGCGGCTTCCCCCTTTCCTGATGCATATGAAATGGGATTGGAGAGCCCACTGGGAGGGATGGCCTGCTTGGGTTCACTGCACCCCTCTGCCTGCTGGGAATCCCATACCACACACACCCGATGTGCAGCATACCCACATGTACCTCCCACCCCACACACCCCATAATCGATGTTCACACATACACCACACCCCTCCACACAGTCCACACACAAGCAACATATACTACATACCCCCACACAACACTGCACAGACACATATCATACACACATCCCACCCCCAGACATACATCGTAAACACATATACCACACACAGCACACACACAAGCATGTACCTCACACATATGCCACATACAACACACAGACTCACAAACATACACACACACCCCCCCCCCGTACACACACACCCAAGATTGTGCAGACCCAACAGGCCAGCTTTGCCACCTCGGGTTCAGCTGCACTGTGTAGCCCAGGGACCTTCACCTCAGAAGGTGGTGCAGAAAAGTAACTTGCCCAGTAAAGTTAAATGGAGCCAGGAATGTGAAATTTGGCCTTTACTCTTTCTCCTAAAGGGAAAATACTTTTCCTGTGGTAGAAGCAGCTTTCTCAGCATTTGTTTGTTGCAGGAAAAAAATCAGAAATAAAAACAACGGCCTGGTACATGTAGATGTGAATGGGGTCACACCCAGTGCTGCCTCCACACGTGCATCGCGTGGAGGGCTGTGAGAGCTTACCTCCAGGACCTACATGAGGATACATTGACATGACCTAGTTAATTGGGCAAGCTGAGTCATGACCTGCGTTAATCTAATCAGTCACACTTTACGTCTCTCACTTGGTCTAAACTGGAGGATGCACGTCACACTTTGTCAAAGTGTGCTTGGCCCGTTATATACACAAGGGTGACCTGCAGGACAGAGGAGAAGAGAATCCTTCAAAACCCCGTTGCCAGAGATAACCATTAATGTTTTGATGTTACACTTATTTAACCTTCTTTCAATAAAGACTTTTTTTTGTGTTAGAGTGCACATGGAGAGTAGCCTGACCACAGATTAGTTTAGCCCCACTGTGCTTGAAAATTATTGTTTTCCTCCTAGTGAATTGTAATTAGGTATAAAACGGTTTGGAATTTTTGATTTCCCAGTCAGTCCAGATCAGCAGTTGAAAACTGTGGAATATAATCTATCTTGATCATTCAGATTTTTAAAATATTACTGAAAAACCAGGGACTCCAACTTGTTCACTTTTCATTCATGTTGTTAACACTGGTGCTTGGCTAAGAGAGGAGCCAGCATATAGTAATCATTCAACTGTTTGTTGAATGAGTGAATGTTGACTTTCAGAAGGTGGGCAGACCCTGGCTTTGTTCTCTTTGACATCTCTGCAAAGGCTCACCTTCAGTGGGCAGGAGCCTGTGATGGAGCAGTTAGTTAGCTTGTACACTTAGGCTGATTATTAAGGGCACAAACCTCTGTGTAAACGGTCCCTCATTCTTCCTGTATTTTCTTTGACGCCATTGGGCGTTTTCATTCTCTGGGCCGTTGACTGTTGTGTGTGATGGTGGGTCAGGTCACTGTGTAGACATTGAGAGTGCAGGGCGGAGTAACTTCCTGGGAGTCCCTCTCTAGTACACATGGGCACACATGGGCAGTCCCTCCAGAGCCCTGGGATCTCATCTCATGTTCTGGAAGGGGTAGGCCATAAATTGTACCCTAAAGCCCAAAGGACTTAATTTGTTTTCAATACGAGAACAGTTTCCTTCCAGACTCTACTTTCCTCCCCATATTCCCCGCAAAGAAACTATCCCTTTGCCATAGTGATTTGATCTGGGCCCAGGCAGTGCAATGCGACACTCAAGACCATTTTCTAGAGAAGTTGTTTGATAACCTCCTTACTCAGAACTCATCTGCTGGACTGGAATGCCGGCTGTGGGGAGCTTCCCAGTTAGGGGGCACCATGCCTGGCTGACCACACATAGACCTGGAGTGTTCCCGTGCCTGTACAGTAACTAGCAGTTGACCGAGTGAGATGATGTGTGTGAGCTGAATTGTCAAGGATTACATCAACGCCATTAACCTCATTATGAGAATTTTTAGTTTGTATAGGAAAAAGAAAAGAGCTCGTGAATGACTTATCCAAGTCACCCTAAAGACTGAAAATGCAAGGCCACTTTCTTAGGTTGTTCGATCTCTTGAGATACTGTTTTCCTTGCTGTTTTACAGTGAACTCTTTGGGAGTGGGAACCCCAATATCTGGGCCTTTCAACCAACCAAAATCTGTAATTGATGAAAATGTTGGTGTCACTTTGTGCACCCTCACACATAAATGCTTTCTTACTCTTGTTTTATAAGTAAAACGAAGAGGGAAAAACCCTTCTGTGGCCTAAACAGCTTTGTTACCTGTTCATTCCACTGCATCTCCACACCAGCACAATCCTGTAGGCAGAGCTGCTGTTCCCAGTAATGACTGTGAGCTGCCTCAAGAACCTAAATCACAAGAGAAAGATCATAATGTCAGCTGCATTCCCCATAACAATGACAGAGATTTCAACAACCAAATATTGTGATAAACCAACGTTAAGGGCCCATTACACAAATAATAAATTAAATAGAAGGTCTTAAAATTATTGTTATAGATAATAAGTACATTTTTTATTATGGGTGTCATCAGACAGAAACTATTATTATCATGAACTGCTGTATTGAGATCTACATTGCTAAGCACCTGGATGATTGATTTATATAATTTAAGAAATTCTAAAGTAGGACATGGGGCTGGGGTTTAGCTCAGTTGGCAGAGTGCTGTGCTGTACTCTCTGAGGCCCTTGGTTTGATCCCCAGCAACACAAAAATGGGAGAAGGACCTGGCAATCCACTCCCAAAGCAATCCCGAAAGCAGTGAGCCATTGAAAACCCTATGAAGGTCACTATGAGTCTCATCCAACTTGATGGCACCTAATGATAACAAAGTAGGACATACAAATATTTTATAAAATTCATTTTCAGAGGTCATACAAAATTTGTTGCCTACCTGCTTGCCTTCCTTCCTCTTGACCTACCTTCCTTCTTTCTTTGCCACTCTTCCTTCTCTTCCTCTTTCCTTTCTTCCTTTGTTAAAATTATCCCTCCCCCCCTTTTTCCAGTACTGAAAGGTAGGAACCTAGGGTCTCAGGCATGCAAGGCAAGTGGTTTCCCACTGAGCTGTACCCCCAGCCCCTTTTTGAGTTTTATTTTGAGACATGGTCTTGCTAAATTGCACAGGCTGCCTCTAGCCTTAAACTTAGTATCTTTCTGCCTCTACCTCCTGAGTTGCTGGGATTATAGACATGTGCCACAGTACTGGGCTAAAATATAACTTCTTGATAATTTCCCCCACAGTATTCAGAAAATGATCATTAGTACCACTCCAAGAGTACAAGAACACTTTACTACTATTTGTTGAAAGCAGTTATCTTTCTCCTTATTCAGGCAAAAAACAAAACAAAAACAAAACAAAACAAAACAAAAAAACCCACAGGATTGAATGATTGTTACAGGTTCACCATTGACATTCCTGCTTTCAACCTGCCTGCTCCCAGTCTGTCCTAAAAAAGGGAGAAATAATCTTTCCATAATGGCATTCTTGTTATATCAGTTCATTGCATAAAATCTTCTGGCAGCACCTCTCCACCTTTCCAGTGAGATCCCCACTCAGAATAGCACGGCCATCACTGCCCTTGACCCTGGCCTGGTCTCCTTCTGGCCCTCATCCCTGCCTGCCTTGTGTTCTCCCCTTCCTGAGCCATTCCCACTTCTCCCACCTCCTCACATGTGA
The DNA here is from genome assembly GCA_007922755.1 of Pedetes capensis. Taxonomy (NCBI): domain Eukaryota; kingdom Metazoa; phylum Chordata; class Mammalia; order Rodentia; family Pedetidae; genus Pedetes; species Pedetes capensis. The sequence goes on from VMDO01005160.1 coordinate 35,261, forward strand.
ATGTGCAATGTGCTCTGCCCCCACTGGCCACTTCTTTCCGTCCTTCAAGGCACAGATGCCCTCCGTAGGTGCCAAGGGTGAATTCGAAGCCTGCTCCCTTTACAGGCCCATTTGGGGCCTGGCAGAGATTCCTAGGGGCTTGATGTTTGTAGCCTGAGACGATGCTGGCCTTGCAAAAGCTTGCCAACGTTTCAGTGCATGACTGGTGTTTGCGTACCCGGGTGATGCAGAGATTAGGGAGGCCCCTGGGTTGCCACCAGTCTTGAGGCTGCTCTCCTTGTAGGCCACTCTGGCTACTTCTCAAAAAGGCAGCCTCAGAGTGTAAGGATGTGGCTGCTGTCCTTGGCTTCTCCCACAGCTGAACTCGTTCATCGATGACTTTCCTTTCCTAGGCACTGAATGGAAGCCGCAGTCACAGAAGGTTTTCTGTGCTGTCTACATCAGATGGATCGAGGTGATAGTGGCAGCCACTCACAGGGGCTGGCCAGAGACCTAAGACAGTTTGTCTACTTACAGCAGCTCTTTTTTCCATTCAGCTCCTTAAGAGGAATTAAGTGGGTGGGTACTTGGAAGGGAAGAGATTAAAAAAAGGAACAAATGCTGCTGTGCTATAGATGTGGTTTGTCCCTTGGGTTCATGAGTTGGAAGCTGGGCCCTGGTGTAACAAGGTGAGGTGGGGGAACCTTTAAGAGGTGGGGCCTCATGGGAGGTGATGATGTCATGGGGGCATCACATCGGAGGAGGTGAAGGCAGGTCTTGGGGAAGGATGGGATAGGTTCCTGCAAGAGCGAGAGGGAGTTATTCCAGGCAAGCACATGGCCAAGGTCCAGCTCTGCTGCCTCTCACCTTGGGGTCTCTCTGTACCCATGTTCCCACTTCCACTGTAATGCCACCCAGCACAGCGTGACCAGGCCGTGGGCCCACTGGAGCTAAGGAGAAGCTGGTACTGTGCTCCATACTCCAGAACCGAGCCCAGTAAGCCACAGCTGTAAAAGCAAATGACCCAGCCTTAAGCGTTCTCTTCTAACTGTGGAAAGCCAATGGGCTGTACAAATATCAATGACGTTTCCCACCTTCTAACTACAGTCGTGCCCCGGAGCCTGAGCCCCGAGCCACTGTGCCACTTGTCACTTCCCCCACTGGCTGCACCATTGCCACCCTGGCTGCTGCACACAGCCTTGCTAGGCCAGTGCCTAATCTGTGGCACAGCCACAGAAGAGCCATCACAAGATGGTAGGTGTCTCCAGAAATCCCGAGCAACTGAATTCTTTCCAAGAATTTCTTCTGCCACTGGTTAAAGAGTACAGCTGTAGCCCCCATCCCCTTGTGGCTCTAGTCTCGTGAATGACCCATGCAAATGCCAGTGGCTATTTCCTCTACCTCTGAGCTGCGGCATCCTTCCCAGATCTCCACTTGTTGTCTCTACCCTCCTGTCACTGACTACATTGAGACCAGCAAGACCTCAAGGGCCAGGAGGTCAGAAAACTTACCTAATTCTTCGTGGTGCTACTTGCTGGGTCTTTGTCCAGCTTGTTAGAGCCTAGCAACAGCCACAGGGTGAGAAACAGATGTTGCCTGTGAGCCCTTGGAGCTCACCGTGAGGCTGGCCCAGACCACTTTTCACCATGGTTTTAACTGTTTGATTGATTGGCTGGTAGGTGCTATTGAGTTGTGTCAGAGTCATAGCAACCCTCATAGGGTTTCCAATGACTGACTGTTTTGGGATTGCCCCAGGAGTGGACTGCCATACCCTTCTCCCATTTTTGTGGTGCTGGGAATCAAACCGGGGACCTCAGAGACTGCAGAGCGGTGCTCTACCAACTGAGCTAAATCCCAGCTTGTTGGGTTGATTGGGAGGGACTTTGAGGGTGACCTAAGAGCCTTATCATTATCTGGAATAATAGCACCAACATTGCACAAAAAGGCACTGTGGTAAATTGAGACCAAGCCTGAGAGGTGGGTGGCAGCGTCTGCTCCTTACAGATGAAGACACGGAAGCTGAGAGAGGTTGAGGTCATTGGTGTGAGGTCACGATGCTGATAGTGTGTTTCACCAACTTCAGGATACCCATTTTTCCCCTTCTGTAAGGTCTTTGTGGTCAGATCTCAGTCCCCATCAGCCTGCAGGGCAGCGGCCCTGAGGAGTTGCCTTTGCCTGTGGGAATCTGGGCAGAGATGCTCCTGTTGTCTCTGCCTCACTTCCTGTGTGTGCCTCCTTGTACTTTATGTCTTGAGTTTAGCTACAAATAAGGCAGTTTTGAAAATCAAGAAAGGAAACAATTGAGTCAGCCTGCTTGGTTCCTCTTCATTGCTCCCTTATCCGTTACAACTGCAGCCCTGAAAAGAGGAATTCCTGCGAAAATCAAATTGATCTTATAACCAAGCAAGGGAGGGTTAATTTGACATTAGGGAAGCTACTATTTATCACAGAAAGAATCGTCGCAATTCCATATTTTCTCACACACCAGCATTCAGTGACTAGGGAAGAAAGATACTGGCAAAGAGATGAGCCTGTGTTTGTGCTTTGTTGCCGAGATACGCACAGAACAAATATGCCACCAAAGGCAAGAGAAATTGCCAAATCTCCTTGAATAGATAAAAGAAATATCAAAGCCATCAGAGGCTGCTGTGAATGATTCATGGGCATCTCGGGATTGTTGTTAAGGCATTGTGTCATCATATAAATGCAAGTGTTTTGTCACTGGTAATAAAATAATGATGCATCTTAGCAATCATTGAAGTCTTGGATTTGATAAAATCCTTTAAGTGGCAGATCTGGTTTCAAACCCAAGCAGCCTAACTCGGGGGATTTCACCCACATCTCCTGCACTCCTGGCTTTTATTATCTTTATGGGAAACCATTCATGGGGTGCAAAAGGCGTTTGCAGATGAAGTTTTTAGAGCACAGCTTGGCTAATACTGAGATGTTGGCATCTTTATTGAATGCTTAGGGTCACATTTCAAGTAGAACCATCTACAGTCCCCAATGCCTTATGACTTTAATCGCAACCTATTTTAAGCTAGCCACATTATAATTGATCACATCATTGGCCCACTAGAGCAGGTTGTATTACATTTCACTCTTTGCCTAACAGCAACCTGCAGGACTGTTTATTGACATCAGGATAATTACAACTATTGGAGTTGGGGGAAGTATGCTGAATAGCACCCCTCTTCCCTACATTAGTTCAAAACTGAGTGAGAAAGCAGCATGGTATCAGACAAATGGGGATTAAAACATGAGAACAGTGATAAGCACTCCTTTGGGACAGAGTGTACATGGTGTCCATGCTAGAATTGCTAATCCTCTGCCCCCAATTTGTCAGTCTTTCTGCCTGGCTCAGTGCTGCAGCTGTACATCTGAAGGGGCAATGTCTTTACTACATGTGGGGAGCTGACCAGAATGCATATATTGCATAAATAATCTGGTTTTGAAAAGAGAGAAAAATGACTGAGTCAAGCACTCTGGCCCTCTCACCTGTGGAGGTGGCATGAAATATGGAGAGGAAGTGGCCCCAAACTCTAGAGGAAGTACCTGCCCTTTGTGGAAATCCAGAAACCAAGGTCCCTGCTTCATGACTGTGACTGTGAATAGTGACATCACAAGGCAGATTTCCTGTTTTTATCATTTTCCTCATTCTGGCTCAGGCCAGAATCAAAGTTGCGTTTAACTTGAACATGGCATAGCCATTTGGTGCCCAGAATCTCTCGTTCTAGTTTCCATGTAGTCAAATAATACCTATCCATGGCTCATCTCCACCTCATGGCACTTCACTGCCCACAGTTAGAAGTAGTTGCTCTGTCTCAAAGCCAGCATTTTACCGAAGAAACCCTGAACGTTCACTCATACAGGAAGATGTCTATCTTCTCCCTACTGGGACTGTCCATCCAAAATTAATTCAGTCCTCTGCAATGGCCACATGTTGGCAAATACCCTAATATTTTACAGATACCTGGACATGATCAGCCCACAGGTCCAAGTTTATCCATGTAGATTTTTATAGGACTGCCGTGAATCAATGCTCTGGGTCTAACTTTTTATTTTCAAATAGTCTCTCATAAACATGGTTTCTCTGTGAAGTTGTTCAGGTGTGGGTTAAAAATGTAGAGAGGGTGCCAAAAACATACACACATTTAAGTATATACTGATAACAAAAGATGAACCCGAATCACGTTAGACTTTTGCAATACAAGAGATGTTCAACGTGGTTACCATCATAATTCAGTTCTACTTCAAAAAGTAATACATAGATAAAATCTCTTAAAAAGTATGTATGCATTTTTCACACACCCCCATAAATAACTATTTCCTCCTAAGTAGTATTCTGGGAGAAGGACCTAGCAGCTGATTCCCAAAACAATCTGCCATTGGAACCCCAATGAAGATCAGAAAAACACTGACATCGTCCCCAGCATGGCACAGTGTCAGGAAGTGTTTCATTCTGTCGTACGTAGGGTTACTATGAGTCAAACCTGACTTGATGGCACCTATTAAGAAGTAGTATTCTAATAGGTGCATTTTATTTATTTGCATGTGTGTTTATTATGTTTTTATACATTTCTCTAACTAGTATCTTTTGTTAACATAGTGCTAAATACAGAGTAGGTCCATCATGTTGTTGTTGTTAGGTGCCGTTGAGTCGGTATCCGACTCATAGCGACCCTCATAGGGTTTTCAATGGCAGACTGTTTCGGGATTGCCTTGGGAGTGGATTGCCAGGTCCTTCTCCCATGTTTGCGGTGCTGAGAATTGAACTTGAGACCTCAGAGACTGCAGCACAACACCCTACCAATTGAGCTAAATCCTAGCCCCATAGGTCCATCATAGAAACCCTCTATTAATCACATCATGAATGAATCTCAAAGGAGACAGTGGGCTTTCAGGTGATAACTCTGTTTCCTTGCTTTATTTTGAACATTATGCCAAACTGCTGTTGGCAGTTTTGCATGGGTAAATTTTGGCCACCCCATACTACCACTAGTAAAGATAAACTTGGTCTTCGTATTGCTTTCCCCTTGGGAAGTAAGTATATGTGATTTTCTTAGAATTATTCTGAGTTAAAAACCTTATGTTAGCTTGGTGTGGTAATCCACACCTGGAATCCCAGTACTTGGGAGGCTATGGGCAGGAGGATCTTGGGTTCAAGGCCAGCTTAGGCTAAACAGTGAGACCCTGTCTCATAAAAACAAAAGCAAGCAAGCAAAAACAAACACAAAAAATGCTTATGTTAGATGTTTAGTTTGTCTCTGGCTTTGTAGGGCAAAGGGCTGGCCTTGGAAGATAATTGTGGGAAAAGGTCAAAGCATTTCCCCATAGTAGGAGGGTTGATGGGTCACATTTGCTTGGTGAGCAGCCTTGCAGAGGACTGAATTAATACTCTTTCTGTTACTATAATACTCGAGGTTAGGTACTTTAGAGAGAAAAAGAGATTTATTTAGCTCAGTTTTAGAGGCCACTAGCCCAGACAGCATGGTGTTGGCTCTTTGTGAGGCCCCCTGGCTATGTCACATGCCGTATGGCATCATAGCAGCACCATGAGCAAGAGGGAGTGATCACATGGTGAGAGAGGAAGCCAGAGAGGCTGGGGAGGAGCCAGGCTTGCTTTTGTATTAACAACCCTCTCCTCTCATGAGAATTAATGAGTCCTACAAGGATGATAGTCATCACTTTGAGGGCAGCACCACCAAGGTCCTAAAAACCACCTGCTAGGCTTGACTGCCTGGTGGTCCTGTCACTTCTCCACATCAGCATACTGGAGACCAAGCTGCCCACTCATGAACCGTTGGGGGACAAACTGCACCCAGACCGTGACAAAGGCATCCGTTGGGGCTGTGACAGCCAGATGGTGCATGACTTGGCGTGAGCAGATGGAACCAGGCCAAGGAATGGATCCCAGCCGAGAGTGTCCACCTCATCACCTGTCCCTTTCTCCTTCCATCTCTGCCCCAGCCGCATTCCTTGTTCCTTCCCTTCCTCACCTAGACTGTCATTGTGCATGGGCTCCCTTGCTGGTGAGCCTCCCTCAGCGCTCCCTTCAGCCCCACCTGCTCCTCTCTAGTGACTTTAGACCATGTCCACCTCTCTCTTCAGACCCTGGGCCATTCAGAGCCTCTGCCGCCCAGGATCTGCTGAAGGGACAGGACTGCGTCAGTGCCCTGGCTTTGCCACCAAATAGCCACATGATCTCAGGCAAGCCAGGTTTCTGATTGCCGTGGACCTCCATTTTCTCTCCTGGGACGTGATCTCCAAGAACATTGCCCGCTGTAGCATGGGAGTTCTGGGAGCCAGCCCAGTGCTCAGCCCAGCCGAGAAAGGGTGCCTTTCTCCCTTGTAGCCATTTCCTGACACAGAGGCAGTTGCCCACCTGACTCATGTCTTCTGCTGCTTTCCAGTGATTCTCTGCTTTTCTCTTGCAGGGCTGGGAGAGGGCTCAGCCCTTCTTCATCCAGACAGCAGACTGCATTCTCGGTCCTTAGAGAAAAGTGCCTGGAGGGCTTTCAAGGAGTCACAGTGCCATCACATGCTCAAGCATCTCCACAATGGCGCTCGGATCACTGTGCAGATGCCACCAATGATCGAGGGCCACTGGGTGTCCACAGGGTAAGAGCGGGAGGACAGGAGGGGCCAGGGATGGGGCCCGAGGGGAGGGGACCAGTCTGTGGAAGAGCCTTCTCAAGCCTTCTCAGGTGTAGAGACTTTACATAATCAACAGTGACTTAGGTTTGTCTCAGTCTTAACGAAGATCTAGGCAACTCCTCGAAATTATGGTTGGTTAAGAAAACAGAGCTAAGTACTGTAGAAATCTTAAGCCAAAGCAGAGTTATGTTGTACCTCTGCCTACCACACGATGTAAGTGAATAGATCCTTGTTTACTGAATTCTGTGGGACCACTTGTGTATAGAGAGAAACCATTAGCAAGTGAAATTAAGCGTCTGTGTTTCACCAACTCTGAAACATGACTGGAAAGCTTCTTATGGTCTAAATATTCTAGCCATATTCTGGTAATTTAATATATGGCCTCTGAGCTCTAGAGTAAGTTGAAAGCTGCCTCTACTAGCCAGGGCGTAGTTCTTGGATTCTTTTCCATGCTGTGAAGCTGAGATTTATCCCAGTTTGAGCTCCGGCTTATCTTCCATTAGAGCTTTTAAAAATAGCCTACAGGCAGATCTGTGATTTTTCTTTCTACCCATTAAATTGTTGAGCATTAACAAGACTCACTCAGGGATCTGATCACTTCTCCTTGTGCACTGTTACTGGGATATGGATAGCAGCCTCCAGGTGCTTGGGGAGAGATCAAATGCATATGGACACAAGAAAAAAGAAATCTTACAAAGTGATGAAGACTCAGGACTTTTTTTTTCCTAAGTAGAGTCTCTTAAAATAACTCCAGGATAAAGTATTTGCATAGAAATCTTAATGTGAAATCATAACTTTAAAATGATCATTTACTAAGTGCCTACTGTGTGCCAAGCTCTGTTCTATATTTTGTCTCTATAAGCAGTGAACCGAACAGACTTGGTCTCTGTCTTCAGGGATTTTACAAATAAATGCACAAAGATGTATTCTGAGGGGTATAGGAGCAGCATTGAAAACAGCCATTGAAAACCCTATGAGTGTTGACTATGAGTTGGACCTGACCCTATGGCACATAACAAGAGAGAAGAGTAATTTTAAGTGGGTGGGAAGGCAAATGTCCAATTGCCAATACATGGGTAGATTCCATTTCAGAACAGTGGACATCTCACACCTACCTACTCTAGACAAGGTTTGTAAAATGAACGTGTTTGAGAACCAGCTATTTTTGCTCCAACAGAAGGGATAGGCTACACTGCACTCCTCCTAATTCAGAAAGAAGGAAATTTCTCTGTGAAGTTAGGTCTGCAGTCTCTACTCACCTGTCTTATTCATGTGGTGATGAAAGACTTCTGGCATAGACTGCTTAGGAGCCATCACCAGAGCTGCATTGCTTGGATTCATGGTCAGGCTTGCTTGGACATGCTCCCTAATCTTGTGCCTCAGTTCCCCCAGCTGTAGATGACAATCATCCATAACTCATATGGGTATTGAATCAATGCCTATCGAGGATGCATTCTTCAAATTTTATTGTTGCTGTGGCCAAAATACCTAAGAGAACAGCCTGAGGGAGGAAAGATTTATTTTGGCTCATGGTTTCAGAGGTGTCAGTTGCTCATGGTGGGAGGTTGTAGTGGAGCAGAGCAGCTCACATCATGATGACCAGGAAGTACAGAAAGGGAAACATAGGAAGATGCCCTAGCAAGATGTGGTCCCCAAGAACACATCCCCAGGGACCCACTTCTTCCACCAAGGCTCCACCCAAGTTTCCACCACTTCCCATAATAGTGACACGATCTGGGGACCAAGCCAGAACATGAGCTTGTAGGAGGCATTTCGTGATCAGTCCATAACAGAGGGCGTAGAACTGTGTCTGCCTGTAGAAAGCGTTTTGTTCTTATGACTGTCATTTTTTGACCCTATTATGCATCTTTTGCACATGTCACAGGGTTTTGGGGGGTTCTTTCCTTGCCCTTATCTTCTCCAGCTGTGAAGTGAGGTCGGGGCCAGAGTTCATCACAAGGTCTTACAGGTTCTACCACAATAACACCTTCAAGGCCTACCAGTTTTATTATGGTGGCAACCGCTGTACCGACCCCACCTACACACTCACCATCCGTGGCAAGATCCGCCTCCGGCAGGCCTCCTGGATCATCCGCGGGGGCACCGAGGCCGACTACCAGCTGCATGGCGTCCAGGTCATCTGCCACTCGGAGGCAGTGGCTGAGCAGCTCAGCCGAGTGGTGAACCGCACGTGCCCAGGTTTCCTGGCCCTCAGCGGGCCCTGGGTACAGGATGTGGCCTATGATCTGTGGCGAGAAGAAAGCAGCCATGAGTGTACCAGGGCCGTGAACTTCGCCATGCACGAGCTGCAGCTCATCCGCGTGGAGAAGCAGTACCCACACCACAGCCTGGACCACCTGGTAGAGGAGCTCTTCCTTGGTGACATCCACACGGACGCCACCCAGAGGGTCTTCTACCGTCCGTCCAGCTACCAGCCACCCCTGCAAAATGCTAAGGTACCTCCTCTGGCCAGCCGCAGAGCCCCAGGGGTCCTTTGACTACATCACATGGGTGGCCGTGGTAAGGGCATGTCACCAAGGCCCTGGGAAGGACAAGATTCTGCCTTGCAGAAGAGGGGAGGAAAAGTGGGGTGGTGGGAGGTAAGAGTTGCTGTGGAAGGCGGGGAGACCCAGGGCTGCCACCCACTTGCTTTGTGACCTGGGGCCTCAGTTTTCCCGTTTGAGTCGGGAGTGGCATGGGTGATCAACCTAGAAAATGTCCACAGCCCCACCATCCTCGAACACAACACCCTGGGACTCAGAGGACAGCGAGAAGGAAATGTGGAGGTGTTCTGACCACACTTGGAAAAGACTTCAGATAGCACGCTAATCCCGGACCTGGGGAGGAGCAGCAGGAGGGCCAATGACATGCAGTCTGTGTAGGGCCTTAGATTTCCCAGAGATCTCACCTGCCTACTGCTTTGACTCTGCACAGCAACCTGAGATAGATGTCATCGTGACCCTCTTAGGCAGAGGCAGCAAAAGTCCCTCGGTTAAGGCCCCGTGATCATGCACTTTATGAGTTTCAGTGCTGGAACTTGAACCTGAATCTCCTTCCTCCAGACCCCAAGTTCTTTCCATGTTACTAAGCTACAAGTAGAAGTTCTTGCGATCAGAAGGGAGACAGAGGAGGCAGGAAGCAATTAAAACTTTATAATGTTTTTTCCTTGAGTGATGCTCTCGTAGTTATATTTGGAATTCACAAGGCATTTCCTTCCCACAAGCTCAGAATCATGTCAGTGTGTAACTCGATCGTTTCTACTGCAGGAGTTTGTGACGTTTGGGGTGGGAGGAGCCCACAGACCTGGGCCTACTGTGGGGTCAGGCGCTTTTCCCTGGAGTCTTCCCCGGCCTCACCCACCAGCTTTACGGGAACACTTCCTAGAACAGTGGCACTCGAATTGCAGGGCCTTGGCTGACTTTTGTTTGGTTTATTCATTTTTTAAGTCTTTTAAAATTAATAGTCCTTTGAGCTCACTCGTAATTGGTCAACAGATCACAGGGTTCTTCCTCTGCCAAAGATGGCTCAGTGTTATCTCTTTTACCTGTTACTGTGCTGTGAGCTCATGGAATGAAAGTAGCCTTTATTATAATTGTGCAGACTCTGCAGAGGAAGCCCGCTTTGCGAGCCTGCTTCCCTCCAGGGCTTGTGTCCGCTTGTGTGTGATGAGGCCTCGCCAGGGGCCGGGTCCCCCAGATCCAAGGGGAAAACAAAGAGGCACGAGTGAGGGCAGGTGAGGGGGAGCAGCTGTCTGGCGTCCCCCATGCTCCCTCAGAGTGGGTGACCATAGAGGGAGCCTGAAGTGTTGCCCCTCAGCACGTGGGCCTCCGTCAGAGGCACCCAGGGGCAGGGCGCCTGCCAGGATGATACCTGGCTGAGCACGGTACTGGGCCAGGCTTCACTGGCTGTCTTGGGAAAATGGGTAAGAACCGTGGGCTCCCAGTTACACTGAGTCCTGGCCAGGGGGTAGTGTTGTCCAGTCTTCACTGAGCACCATGGCTACCTACCACCTATCTTGGCCTCCCATGGGGGACAGGAGCTGGGGATGGGATTTTCATGCTTACACTCGGCCACTGCCGACTGTGGTCTAGCCAACCTTCCCATGGGCTCTGGCCATGGGAGAAATGGATGTTGTGAGTGAAAGAGGCCCAGCTTGTCCAGTAGCCCCACTGTCGCTGAGAGCATGCCCACCCGTCTCTCACAGCCCTTGTAATCTGCTGAGAGGCAGAGTCCTCCTCGCCCCCTATTGTCCCCCCTGGAGTTGCTCATGAGCCACAGAGCAGCCCCAGGCCGCGAGAGGTGAGGCTGGGGTCTAAGTGGGAGGCAGGTACAGCCATAGATGCTGCTGGGGCTGCTGCTTGCATCACCCGGGGTCAGGCTGGGCTTCCTCACCAGCTCATGCCCACGTGGGCTCTTGCCTTTCCTACGCTCTTTTTGGTACTGAGGAAAAAAAAAGGATTGTCTTGTCTACCTTTCCTTCCTAACCTCTGTCTTTTCCTCCCCTCCTACTGTACCCCAGGGCGCAGTGCCTCAGCTGAGGTCTCAGGGGCCTTCCTATGCTGCCTTGCTGGGCAGTGCTCTGTGTCAGGAGAGCACACTTGTGGCTCCTGGAGGGACATATCTTCAAAGTGAGTTAACCAGCTTTGGCATGGGAAGGAAGGATGCCTGGTGGGGTGCTGACCTTTTGGAATTTTTACTTTTTGAAAAGGTTAAGGATTTTTCAACACCATCTGGGTGAATAGGCCAGGATGTAGACATTGGGATTGGAAACCAGGCTTGGAATCCGCTTCTCCCGCCGTCACCAGCTGCAGGGTATTGGTGGCTATCTGACCACTCAGAGCCTTAGCTTTTCTCTCCTATAAAAAGGGTAGAACTAGGAGAATCAGTGGAGTTACTCTGGGGACTGCTGTCCACCCTTCCTGCCTCTCCATGGCTGGAGTAAGGAGCCCTCTGGGCTGAGGACTTGCAGAGGAGCAAGGATGACATTGACCAGGGGACATCAAAGTGCTGTATGATGCCAAGCCTTAAAACATCTCCCAGTAAGGCAGCTGGGGGAACATTTACCCAGATTCATAAGGAACAGACCCTTTCAACCCCAGGCCTGATTGCCTGATTCCAGAAGTATGAAGGGTGGAAAGAACTTGAGAAACCTAGGTATTATCCAGGACATACTGAGGAAAGAAAGAAAGAAGGAAGGAAGGCTGGTTCCGAGTAGCATGAGCAAGGTAATCCCATTTGTATAAGAGTACTAGAGGAAGGAGTAGAGAGTGTCTGGAAGGGCACAGGCGGCCACAGCCTTCCTCTGCGGAAGGTGAGTGCAGGGTTAGGCTGAGGCTTCAATCTTTTGTACCTTCTGCAGTTTGTGCCACGATCTTATGTTACCTAAGCACCACCACCACCACAAACAAAAATTGAGAGAAAGAAAAGCCCCCACCTGGCCTGTGAGGACCACTGAGGCCCCAGATGCAGCAGGCGCCCACTGGGAGGGGACCCCAGGCGGCCAGAGGGCGGCCAAGGCGAGTGTGCTGGGGCCATGGCGGCTGCCCGGCCACGTTGGCTGGGGCCGGGCGAAGGCCCTGTGGCTCCAGTTGCTGAAAGGGCCCATTCTTCTCTTTTTGTCCCTCGCCTGTGCCTCTTGGCCTACAGTGCCCTGCAGAGTCCGCAGGAAGTTTTTAGCCAGGAGAAGGGATAGATGGACTTGGCTGTCCTCGTCTTTACAGGCGTTGGGCGTGGTAAAGCCGGCTCCTGTGCCTACTGACTCTCAGCAGCAGGTTGTCTGGGCCGGAAATGGGGAGAGGGTGTCCCCAGAGAATGCACAAGGCCACGCAGAAGGGGCCGCACCTCTGTCTTTGAACTCTTCGCCTCCCCTAATTGCTGGTCCACGGAGACCTGGCTGAAAATTAGCTTAAATGCTAAATTGAGTTTGAAACCACTAGTCTCAGCCCCTGTGGAAACAGGACACCATGTAAAAATAGAAACTTCAAGTCAACTTGTTTTTCTAGGGTTTATGCAGCTTTGCTGTGAGGTTCCGAGTCCTTTGGCAAATAAATGATGTTTGCAGGGACTCGGGTGTGCAGGGAAGTCTTGCAGGAGGAAATGGGCTACTCTTTATTAAGAACAATCAAGGCAGCCTAAAATAACCCTGAAGGAAGATGCTTTGCCTGCATGGAGTTTTAACACTGGGACTGCCGTTTGCCTGCATTCTTGAGAGCTACGCAGTTCAAGCATGCAGCCAAGTTCATTCTAACAATGATAGAATCAAATGGTTATTAAAAGTAAATGATTACCCGGACCATTAGAATGCCAAAGCCTCAGAATCAGACTTGTAAGCACATGGAATTGGTCTTTCTCCAAAGTCCTGCACCAATTTAACCACAGGGTTGGAAATCAAAGGGGCTGTCTGCAAATGAGAGCTTTCCCCACGCTGTGTATCTTGAATACTGTCCCAGCAAACTTGCTGCGGTGGAGCTGCCCATGAGAGAGGGGGCAACTTAGAGGCCCCAAGCACTGTTAAGAGAAGAAGACACAGCTCAGAACTAACACTTGTGCTTTCATTGGGCAGGAGCCTGTAAGCTGGGAACGAGCATCAGTTTGTAAGGTGGCTTGACACACAGAGGCTTGTTAGAGGACAGCCATCCCCCCATGTTCATAGGACATTGATTCCAGGATGCTCATAGATGCCCCAAACCACAGATTCTCAAGTTCTTTATATATAATGGCATAGTATTTGCATAGAACCTTCACACAGATATGATAAATCATCTCTAAATGACTTACAAGATCTGAGATTATAGAAATGCTTTGGAAATAATAGAGGAAAACATCCATATGTGTTCAGTACAAATGCAAGTATTTTCTCCAATATTTGGGATTCATGGTTGGGTGAATCCTTGGGTGCAAGATCCGTGGATACTGAGGTCTCACTCTTAAGAGAAAAATACAAATGAGCCATGGCACTTCCTGCTGATGGGACGTGAGAGGGACTTTGGGTCAGGTGGCCATGGGGTTTTCAGCCCAGCTCCTGGCCTGAGGTCTGCAGCAGCTGGAGGGCCCTCTCCCTGAGGGTGTGCTATGGGGCTCCTGTGGGGGACCCTGGGAGTCACTGGAGTAGGGAAAGAGCCCAGTGCTTGTGAACGATTCCATGTGCTTTCTCTTCTGCCAGTGTAGGGAAAAGAAAGGGGATTTACAGAGCTGATGGGGGATGGACAAGGTAGCATAAGGTCGGAAATTCCAGGAAGAGCCACCCAAGATGAGTTCAGAGGAGAGGGAGGATGCCTGAAGGGCCCAGGTGTTCAATAAGGTGATAGCCTGTAATATGGAAAAAGAGGGCCAGCAATGGGTGTGGGATGACCAGGCCCTGGCTTTGAAAGGGTTGTTTCTGTGGACATTTCACTTGGGCTGAGGTCTGAAGTGTCATGTGATTGCTGTCCTCAAGACAGCTGCCCACCACACTTAGTGCAGATACAGATCATTTTATTTCTTGCCTCCTCTGGAGTATTTTGGCAGACAAACAGGCCTGCAGAGTTGCTTTATTTAAGGAGTGAGCAGACCAGGAAAGATTTGTTGTCAGGGACAATGCAAGCAGTAAACATTTCATCCCTTAAAAGGTAAGAGCAGGCAAGGAGAACGAAAACCCCAACAAGCAGGAAGTCAGCTGTCTGAACAGTGCATCTTACAGCCCTACTGTGTGGGGCATGGGGTGTAAGCTGAGTAGGAGAGAGGAGGGTCTTTGGGATTCATAGGAGATTTTTAGTTATTTTTAAAATTAGTCACTTCAACTATTTAAATGAATTAAAATGCCTAGGAGTAGAAGAAACAAGTAAAAATAAATATAGACTGTCTTCTGTAACCCATCTTAAAGTCATTTCTTCTAAAGAACCAGCCCCTACTGGTCCTTTCTGTCTGACTGTGAGTCTGTGTGTGGTGTGTGTGCAGGCACTGGGGAGGCACAGTGGTCTTCCTGGGATTATTGATGGTTCCTAAAACAAGAAGGCCTTTGTGAGCTTCCATTTTAGATTCTAAACTTTTTAGAAAACCCATTTCGGGAAGGATTGTTGCTCCTGAGACTTGCCACATGCCACTTCCTAACTCCAGGATGCAGAAGAATGTTCTATTGACATTTACTTCCCACAGCGCTCAGTAGCCAACTACAGACCTAGGTCTTAGGTTGTTTTCTTTCGCTGTGATAAAACACCTGAGCGTGGGTAATTTATAGAGACTTAGTCAGCTCCTGGTTCTGGAGACTCTGAAGTCTAGGAGTAGGCGCCAGCCTCTGGTGAGGGTCTTCTTGCTGCGCCATAGCTGTGGTGGTGGGGGCCATCACAGAGCAGCATGAGACAGAGCAGCGTGCACACTAGGGTTGCTTTTCCATTTATGAAACCACTAATCTCATCATAGGGGCCCCACCCTGACTCATCTTGCCTAATCCTATTACCTTCCAAAGCCCCACTTTAAAATACTATAAACATATGAATTTGAGGATTCTTTCTGACACATGAACTTTTAGGGAACATATGAACTTCTGGGAGACACATTCAGCCCATAGCAACACAAACCATCCGTCTGTCTTTCTTTCCCCTCATCCTCCTGGGCCAGGCCCCTGTACCCTGGAGTGTATGCCTGTCTCCTGCAGGTATGACCAAGCTCCCTGGGTCTGTGCACCTACCTGCTGGGTTCACCACAGAGCAAAGCGAGATTGCAGGTGTCCTAGGCAGCCTAGGATGCCAGCCAGAGAGCCCGTGTGTGCATGGCTCCTGGACAGCAGGCCTTGGTTCTCACAGCTTTGGAGGCTGGAAGTCTGAGAGAAGGGGGCAAACAGGAGGGCTCTGGTGGGGACCCCCTTCAGAGTACAGTTAGTCACTTCTCATCCTGTCCTTGCATGGCAGAGGGACAATAGGAGAACTCCCCAGCTTCTTCATAAGGGTGCTAATCCTTTCCATGTGGCTTCACTCTGGTGAACTAATCACCTCCCACCACCCTCGCATTGCAGATCACAATTGCAGTATAAAATTTTTGAGGGGACCCAAACATTCTAATGCAGCAGGTTAGGTAGCCAGCCAACCCCAGCAGTTACAAGGGTGCAATCTTTGTGGCTACAGCTGGTCACCCTCCTTCCTCTGACAGGAAAAGCCTCCTGATCTCTTTGACTGATAGAAATGAGCCCAAGGTCCCAGGCTTCTAGAAAGCACCCACAGGGATCCCCAGACAGGCGGCAGCTCTTGTGTTGAATCCTGCCTGCTCTGTTCGGCTCCTTAAATACCCCCGACAGCCTGTGCATCTAGAGCCTGTCAGGTCCAGCAGTAGTGCAGCATTCTGTTGGGCCACACGGGGAATACATGGGGGAACTCTGTGCACTTCGCCACTAAGGACTCCTGATGCAGTGCCCAAGAAGGGTGCTTGCGTGGGGCTATCTACAGCAGAAATGTCCTTCCACACCCTGCTGGTTACAGTTATGAGCAAAGCCTTCGCAATGGGCCCTTGGTCACCACAGATTTCTTTCTTTCTTTCTTTCTTTCTTTCTTTCTTTCTTTCTTTCTTTTCAGTACTGGGCGTTGAACCCAGGGCCTCGCGCTTGCATGCTTTGCAAGTGCTGGACTACTGAGCTGCACCCTCAGCCCATTTTTTTTACTTTTTGAGACAGGGTCTTGCTAAGTTACGCAGACTGCCTCTGGTCCCGAACTTGTGATCCTCTTGCCTCCACTTCCCCGAGCCACCGGTCGTGCGCCTCCGTTCCTGGAGCACCACAGATTTCTTTATGAGAACCATGAATGTGCCTTTTATCCCCTGGAACAAAACCCTTGGAAAGGAAGTTTCCATCTTCTAGTCCCATTTCTCCTCCTCCTCAAGCAAAACGTCTGCAGGCTTGTGTTTTGTCCAGCCTGCTTCTCTAGCTAATCTGTTCACAACAAGAGCCTCTCAAGTCATTTCTTCCATTCTGGGGAGCAATGGAAACGAGTGGACACTGTCAGCAGATGGTGGTGAAGCTGCCCTCCAGAAATAAATACTGACAGGAAATGGGAGAATGCTGCAGAGCCCATCAGTCATTGGCCCCAGAAGACCTTTTCCAGGGGCTGGCGCCCTTGAGAGTGATGTGCGTTCTTTGCAGGGCCTCAGGCTGAGGGCAGCACAGGACTGGGAGGTCGCAGTTGGCGAGTCCAGGACCAATTTAGGAGCCTGAGGCTACTTTTGGTTTATAAAGTCATCTGAGTGAAGTTGTCTTCTCTCTGAGCCTTAATTGCTTCATCTGGACAATGTGCCTGTGGTCTCTTGGTGAGGGTGGAGAGCTTAAGCAGATGTACTTGAACCTCTCAGAATCCAGTGTCCTCACAGTAGGCTGCACCTCTTGAACCTGTTTCCTGAATGCTGGGCAGGAATCAGTGAGAAGAGGGAGCAAACCCCATTCCTTGCTGGCAGCACTGCTCACTTAGAAAATGTAAGATTGAATTTTCACTTTAAAAATAAGCTCAATTTTCTTTTCAGAGATTACCTTTTTTATCCAGTTCCAGGGATGGAGCCCAGGGCCTCTTGCAGGCTGAGCAAGCGCTCCACCACTTAGCTGCACCCCCATTCTCTGAATTAAAGCTATTTATAGTGAGTGTAAGGAATAGCAACAAGAAAACACTTTCTGGCCTCTCCCTCTGCTTTCATCCTTCAAATCTTGTATGCACAAAAACCCTAACTGCAAGTAGCCCTTTCTGAGGTACAGGGAAATGGAGTGGTATGGAAGCCAAGGTGGTAAGCCTGGGACAGGATGCTTCTCAAGTAAGAGTTATGTAGCAGAGGTGGATCAAAGGAAAAAAGGACTAGTTTCATAAAGCAAATGAAGTTTCATAGTACAAATCATCTTTCATGTCTGAAAATTCCACATGAAATCTTTCCATTTATTAATATTGGAGGCTACTGTGTAAGATTAGAAAAGAAGCTATCGAACAATACAATTTATAAGCTGTACCTCCAGCCTTCCCTAAGTTATTCCTATTGGTCTCTTAAATTCTTATAATCTCTGGCCTGAAGGAAAATTAAAGAACACAAATTTTTTAAAACTTATCTGCAAAACAGGTGTCTCCTTATACGCCAATGGCTATTTACTTGCCATTCACACAGAGGCCAAAAAGACCACCTTTGTTTGTAACATCTTTGGTTTCTTAATGGTAGGTAAAAGTTTGCTTCAAAAAGTAGTCAACTCAGTAGCAACAAAAAATTAGAAATGGGCAAGGGTCTTGAACAGACACTTCTCTGAAGAAGATGGACAAGTGGCCAATAAGCACATAAGAATATGCTCCACATCAGAAATCATTAGGGGAATGTAAATTTAAACCACAGTGGGATACCAAGGAGGATAACTATTACAAAAGGAAGGAAAGAGGGAAGGAAGGAAAGAAAGAAAGAAAGGGAGGGAGACAGGAGAAAGAAGAGAAGAAAAGAGAAAAGTGAAGTATGGCAAGGATGTGGAGGAAATTATAACCCTTGTACACTGTTGATAGAGGTATACGACAGGCAGTCACTGTAGAAAACATGGTGCTTCCTCAACAAATTAAACATTGGCATACAATAAGATCCAGCTATTCTACTTCTAGGAGAAGGACCTGGCAATACACTCCCAAGGCAGTCCCGAAACAGTCAGCCATTGAAAACCCTATGAGGGTCACTATGAGTCGGATATCGAGTTGACGGCACCTAACAACAACAACAACAACATTCTACTTCTAAATACACACCCAGATTGAAAGCAGAGACTCAAGCAGGTATCTGTACACCCATGTTCATAGCAACATTATTCATAGTATCCAAAGGTGGAAGCAACACAAGTGTCTATCAACAGATAAATGGATAACAAAATGTGTATCTAAAGTGGAATATGATTTAGCCTTAAATAGGAATGAGACTGATACATGCTACCATGGGGATGAACCTCAAGGACTTTGCACTAATGAGATGAGCTAGTCATGAGAAGACAGATCCTGCATGATTTTACTCACAGGAGGTGTGCAGAGCAGTCTGAGTCATTGAGACAGAGCAGAACAGTTGTTGCTAGGGGCTGGGGGCAGGGAGGCATGGGAAATCAGTGTTTAATGGGTTTACAGAGTTTCAGCTGGGGGAGATGAGAAGGTTCTGGAGGTGGGTGGTGGTATTGTTGCCCATCAGTGTGCATAAACTTACTGTCACAGACCTGTACACTTAGAAATGGTGATGATGGTCAAGTCTGCATTGTGTGTTTTTTACCACAATAAAACGAAAATAAGTGTGGTAGGGATCTGGTAAGACCAGTACCTAGGCCTGGCTCCTCCTAGTTGCTGCACACCACCCTAAATCCCCACACCACCCTAAATTTCACCATGCCCAGCTGGTGGAAACAGGCTCCGCAAAACAAAGCTGGCTGGCTCTTCTCCACCACAGACCAGAACCCCTTCCTCCCAGGACCAGGATCCACCCTGCATGACCACAGGCCAGCCAGGGCCTCATCTCAAGAGCTCAGAACCTGCCTGTTCAGAAAGCACTCAGTGCCTAACCCACCCAGTGCCACCACTGAGGTGGCTGCATTCTGGAACAGCTGGGCTGACAGCCCTGCCCATGCCCACAGCCTTCTTGTGGAGCCAGAAAGCACTTGATCTTCAGTGTTCTTTAGGTGCCATTGCTGTTGAGAACCAAGAATCTGAGTTCTAAGCAGCGTTCTGAGCTTTTCCTGAATCAACACTGGTATTTGAGGGAGAAAAAGTCTTTTCAGGGATTGAGACTCATCTTCCTAGAGTGGCCAGAAATGAAGTAGTCACAGCTGATGTTTCTAAACTCCCAAGTGACAGAGAGAAGACCAAGTTGTGGGGACTGGCACAGAGGAGAGGCTGAGCATGGGCTCTGTGACATCAATAGTGCAGCCCCAGTAGCCTCTCAGGACCCACTGGGAGCAGGTGCAGCAGGCAGCATGTGTCCTTGCTGTGGATGGTTCCCTGTGGATAATTCAACCTTATGGCTCCACACTTCTTACCCTGACCAAACATGGGCTCATGGTGCCCCCTCTCCTTTTCCAGAATATGGTGGGCCCAAGTACAGGGGCTGCTGATTGTGGCACTGGGCCAAGGCCAGGGTCCATCCAGCCTCAGTGTCTGTGAACAGGCCCCGAGCTGATCGTGGTGATGTCCCCACCCCGATGGCCTGCCTGGTGTGTGCAGGAGCCCCAGGCTGGGCACCTCAGGCACCATGGTAACTTTCTCTCTCAGGGCCTTTATATATCAGAACAACCCTTTATGGAGTGAAAAATGTGGAACCTTCACCTTTTAGTAGCTTACTGAGGAAACACCTATGGCCAAGCTCCTGAACTCAGGCTGTTTTCGTGTAACTCAGTATTTTATTGGGCCTCTCATGCAGCTGAACACTTGTGGGCCCAGGGAGGGAGGCAGACATTTATGTGGCTTTCTTCCCAAGAGGGTACCCTGAGCAGGAACTGCTTGATCTCCGTTCCTCCAGCAGCAGTTATGCAAGTGAGGATAATGGTCACCATTGTATAAATGAGGAAGTTGAAACAGAGACATGAGGAATGTGCCAAGGTCGCCAGCTGTGAGGCAACAGGGACCTGGCTGGAGCCACCTCTGCGCTGCTGCGGTTGGGCATG
Source organism: Pedetes capensis (assembly GCA_007922755.1). Taxonomy (NCBI): domain Eukaryota; kingdom Metazoa; phylum Chordata; class Mammalia; order Rodentia; family Pedetidae; genus Pedetes; species Pedetes capensis. The sequence goes on from VMDO01005160.1 coordinate 55,503, forward strand.
GTGCTCTTCCTGGGCTATGGACCTGCAATCTCCACTTGCCGTTTGCACTGTGGTCTGCTGAACTCAGGCTGCAGGGAAGCAGTTCTGCCGTGTACCCCTGCAGCCATCTGGGGAAGCTGCCAGCGGTGCACCTGGGGCCGGAACAGCAGGGACTTGGCCTTTCATTCACTGCCACAGCCCATCGGAGCCCATCATCTGTAAGCCACAGGCCACCTTCTCAAAGCAGACCTCTCAGAGGTGGCAGCTTGAGCTCATCAGAGGAACACAGGGCACAGGCTGGTGAGCGTGGCTTTTCCTTGGAGCTGGACTTGGAGGGGGAAGTTGGAAGCTTGCTTCTCCCACCCTTGTCACCATCCCTGAGAACTAAGCATCTACCCATCGGCAAGTCTCATGTGTGAGGGCTGCAACCCCGAGACCTGGTGAAGGAGGTCTGCACCTGACCTCCAGGAAGCATGCATGAGGACAAGGGGTTGCTGGCCCCAAGAGGCCTGGCTGCCTTGTTTGCGGAGCTTAGGGTCTGGCTCACAGCTGAGCACCAGCTGGGTCAGAGGGCAGTGGAAGCATGTAGTCAGTGTTCTGTTTGCCCCTCAGGCCTTGCACCACCCTGCAGAAGGGGACAGCAGAGGGCTGAGCCCGGCTTAAAGGTGTCCTGCCACACCAGGGAGATGGCAAAGGACTGGTGCTGTGTCCAGGACCCAGCTCTCCTGACCTCAGGCTCTGGTTTTCAGCGCGAACCCTGCAGCCCCAGACAAACTGCATGGGTGGACCTGGGGTTTATGACACGTGCACCCCCCACAGGAGGCCACTCCATGCCACCAGCCACCAGCAACTCTGAGAGTGTCGCTGAGAGCCAGGGGCAGCTGTCTCCCCTCGTGAAGCTGCTAATAGCCAGGAAAGCAGGAGGTGTGTCAGGACCCCAGAAGGCTCCCGAGCCTAAGCTGGCAGGCCCTGGGGGACAGCCTGTGTGCCCACTTCAGCAGGCCCCTACCTTTGCCAGATGGCTCCTCACCCTCTTCCCTAGTATGCCTTGTATTACTTCTTGTTAGGTGCTGTCAAGTCAGGGTCAGACTCATAGTGACCCTACGTACAACAGGTGAAACAGTATTGTTAGTGCTTCTCTGCCATTCATAGGGATTTCAATGGCTGATTGTTTTTTGGGAGTGGGCTGCCTGGTCCTTCTCCCTAGCCCACAGTACCTGGTGTTCACAGGCAGTCTCGCATCCGAGTACTAACCAGGTCTGACAATGCTTAGCTTCCAAGCTCTGACAGGATCGGACACCACAGTGGTACAGCTGTAGGCACATTACTTACTGAAATCTAATTGTGGTAAAACATAGCATAAAATTACCAACCCAGCCACTTCCAATGGCGCAGTGTGGTGATGCTAATTATGTTCACATTTATCCATCTCTCTCTGCATTATCTATCTCCAGAGCTCTCTTCATCTTATAAAACTGAAACTCCACATATTAAATTCTCACTCCCCATTCCTCCCTCCCCTGGTTTCTGGCAGCTGCTCTCTTGCCTCCTGTCACTGCATTCCATGACCTTAGATACCTTCCCATATGAGGGGACTCAGATAACACATTTATCCTTTTGTGACTATCTTCCTTTCTTGGCATGATATCAGAGCTCACCTGTGTTGTAGCATGTGTGAGAATGTCCTCAGGGTTGGATCATATCCAGTTGTGTGTACAGACCATAGTTTGCTCATCCATGTATTTGTAGGTAAGTACTTGGGTTCCTTCTACCTTTGATGGCTATGTAGAGTGCTGTGACCATAGGTGTACAAATCCCTGGTCAAGCCCTTGCTTTCGGTTCTTTTGGCTCTATATCTAGAAGATGAATGGCTGGATCGGAAGGTGGTTCTCTTGTTTAGCCTTTTGAGGCTCCACCACACTGCTTCTTGACTGTGTGAACTTACATGCCCACCAGCAGAACCCAAAGGTACCAGTTTTTCCACATCTTCACCAACACGTCTTCTGGGTTTTTGATCCCCACCATCCTAAGGGGTGCACAGGGTGTGAAGTGCCCCCAGCCTCTATTTCCAAAATCCAGCATCTAGCATGTGGCCTGACAACTCCATAGGATTCTAAAGAGTGCCTGTCCGTGTCCCAGCCGGTAGAGTTAGGCAGGTCTTCTCTGTCCAGCGTACAGCTCTGTGCGCTTGTGTGCACATGCACACACACACCACTCTCCTCTCTGTACCAGAGCCCAACTCCAGGTGCTCTTGGGAGTTGAGGTCACAAGTGATGGTGCCCTGGTCCCCAGTGCTAGCCATGGCGTGCCCCACGTGCAGGGACACACATGTACCCCAAGCTTATGGGAAGGCAGTGGTCTCTAAGTGTGTGTGTTTTTTCGCCTCAGAACCACAACCATGCCTGCATAGCCTGCCGGATCATCTACCGCTCGGACGAGCACCACCCGCCCATCCTGCCCCCAAGGGCTGACCTCACCATCGGCCTGCATGGGGAGTGGGTGAGCCAGCGCTGCGAGGTGCGCCCCGAAGTCCTCTTCCTCACCCGCCACTTCATCTTCCATGACAATAACAACACCTGGGAGGGGCACTACTACCACTACTCCGACCCAGTCTGCAAGCACCCCACCTTCACCATCTATGCCCGGGGCCGCTATAGCCGTGGCATGCTCTCCTCCAGGGTCATGGGTGGCACGGAGTTTGTGTTCAAAGGTAGGTCTGCTGCCACCAGCATGGCACAGGAGCTGGTCTGGGACATTTCTGTCGAGGCAGAGCCTACAGAACAGGGCATCTTTTCTGGTGGGGATGAAATCAAAATCAGGGAGCTGTGTCTGCCACAACACATCCTTGGAAACATCCTCTGAGCTCTAGCCTGCTTAGAGCAGGGCCAGGCATCAGGCCTCAGCCTACAGCTCATGTGCAGAGCGATCCACACCACTGCACACAGCTGTCAGGCGTGGCCCAGGGAGGCTGCCACTGTGGATGGAATCTCAAGGCTGAGTGTTTCCTTTCTGATGCACACTGGTGAAGGCCTGGGCTGCCCCTCTGGTGGCCCCACGTTTGCTTGCTTGCTTGCTTGCTTGCCAGTTGGGGCAGAACAGAGCAGGTGATGGTCACTCCTTGGGCTCAGAGTTGTCTTTCCCAGTGTGAGCTGGCCCTGCACAGGAAAGGAGGTCACAGGCTTGAAGGTGGGAATATCACTTGGAAGGGTCAAACCGTGGAGCAAGGAGGACGGGGCTGAGGGAGCTGCACTGGGCTCCGGGCTACCTGCAGCAAGGAAGGTCTTGTTGCTGTTAATTTAGAGTTTTTTTTTAAAGTTAGAACGTCTTTGCAAACTAGTGTGAACCCTGTGATGCCAAGTAAAAAGGGATGGCCTTGGTCCTGGGGAGACACTGACAGGGTAGCAGTCCAGTCCAAACAGTGTGAACCATTTTTGTTAACCCAGGGAAGCCCTGGAACATCTTAGCCCTCCTTCTAGGGCGGCAGGCTTGCTGCTGGAGCCCTGGCCTTGTGGTGAACCTAACAGAGAGAAAGCAGGGTCTGTCTGTCCAGCCAGAGGCTGTCCTGTTCCATGCAGAGTGTGGTCCCCTTGGGGGCCTTCCACAGCAATACTCCACAGGGGCTGGGGTCTTTATTTAACTTATTTACTCATTTTTCTTGCTTACAGTCTAAGTTAATTTGGATGCCCAATTGATGGGCTATATTAACTTGTGAGGATGCTAATCAGTATTGGTGTTTGACAACAAAACTTTTAGACACTTTGAATCTTTCATAAAAGTAGAATGCCAGTTTTTGTTGAATATTTTTGCATCCCAAGGAGTCATTGTCCCAAAATTCTTCTTTGGGGGACACTGTGATACAGTTTTATTTCACACTTCCAGCCATAATCAGCCACACACTGGGTTTAGCATTTGAACACCAAACATAGTCCATGTTTTCTGATCATACCTGCAGTGTACAGTTGTCCTTCCATATCCAGGAGGAATTACTTCCAGGACCCCCTGAAGATACCAAAATCCAGAGTTGTTCAAGATCATTTTTTAAAATCTAGTGTAGTATTTGTATATGGCTTACAAGTATCCTCCCTTACACTTTAAATCCTCTCCTGATGCCTTCTAATGCCAATACAATGTCAATGCTATGTAAATAGTTGTTTTACTGTATTGTTTAGGGGATAGTGACAAGGGAGAAATCTGTACAAATTTGGTACAGATGCAATTTTATTTTCCCAGTATTTTTTATTTGACCCTGTGGCCTCAGATCCACGGGGACCTGACTGTACTTGGTGTGATAGCCATTCAGATCAGCAGGTGGGCTCTGCCCACCCAAGAACACTCTGATGATTGCCTTGGGCATCTGGGTAGGTCAGTAGGATTGCTTTCAGAAGAGCAAGCCCTGTAGAGAGCCAGGTGGGTGTCTACCCTTTGCTGCCTCCCCTAGAGTCACAGAAGTCTCCTGTCTCCTCCACAGTGAATCACATGAAGGTCACCCCCATGGACGCGGCCACAGCTTCGCTCCTCAACGTCTTCAATGGGAACGAGTGTGGTGCCGAGGGCTCCTGGCAGGTGGGTGTCCAGCAGGACGTGACACACACCAATGGCTGCGTGGCCCTGGGCATCAAGCTACCTCACACAGAGTATGAGATCTTCAAGATGGAGCAGGACTCTCGAGGCCGCTACTTGCTGTTCAATGGCCAGAGGCCCAGTGACGGCTCCAGCCCAGACAGGCCGGAGAAGAGAGCTACATCCTACCAGATGCCCTTGGTCCAGTGTGCCTCCTCCTCACCCAGAGCTGAGGACTTGTCAGAAGACAGACGAGGCCACCTGTATGGCCAGGCGCTGGGGAGGAGTGCCCAGCCGCTGGTGCTCGCCACCCTCGCTGGCCTTTTGACTCTGCTGCATTGGAACAGCCTCAGATAGAAGTTCTTAGAAAATTATATTTTTCCAAATGGAACTTTCATACCATCTACAGATTTTCCTTACAGAGAGCAAGGACATTGATTCTTTTGATGCACTTGAATGCCTGAGCACTGCCGTGCCTTCTGTCTCCCCCGCTTCCAGCCCCTGAGTCATGAACAGCGTGTTTGAAGTTTCTGCTTTGAACTCGGTCCAGCCTGATCCTTGGCCCAAGCGAATTCCCAGCAGTCATTGCACTTGACGTTCGCAGAGCGTGTGGGGCTAGTGCGTTTGGTAGCGGCGACAGGGGTGAGCGATAGGTTCTCTTATTTTGGTCCTCCTAACTATTTTTCTATTTCTGAATTGAGCTTTGAAGAAACAAATGTCAAGCTACGACTTTTTCTTCCCATTTTACTGTGGTTATTTCCTGCCTCTCTTCAAAACCCTTTTATGCTCTGAGTTTTCTGTGCTGGAATCCAATGCAGAGTTGGTTTGGAACTGCAATCAAGACACCTTGTATTAATTAAAAAAGAGAGATGGGTGTAGATATGTACATAGGAGAAGATTCAAGGTTTAGCTAAACTGTCTTTACGGCCTTTATGCAGCAAAAAGGAGAAAGAATGAAAACTTTCAGAAATGTTGACTGGAGAAGTAACTGTAATTAAAGTTTCAAAGTAATTTAAACTGTTTTTATATCCCTAGTTTTCACTTGGTGAATGAGGAAGTGTGTGTTTTATGCTGATGTTGGTGGTTATAGAATGGAGGGTGCTTTTTATTTACCCACTCAGTAGAGCAGGCAGTCGGGAAGATAAAGTGTCCTAGTTCCAGGCAGGAGCAGCTGCTGCATGTTAAATGCCATGCGGCTGACAGGAGCAGAGCCCATTCAGCATAGCTTCCTCTTCCATGGGCACCTGCATCCTGGTCGGGGCAGGCAGAAGGAGCCCTACTCAGCATCTCTGACATCTTCAAAGAAGTGGAACCAAGTGCTGTGATGCAAGTTTGTCAACCCAGTGACTCGGGAGGCTGAGGCAGGTCGGTTGCAAGTTCAAGGCCAGACACAGCCTGTGCAACTTAGCGAGATGCTATCTCAAAAAAAAAAAAAAAGGGGGGGGGGGGGGGGGGGGGGTGCAGCTCAGTGGTAGAGCACTCACTTAGCATGTGCAAAGCCCTGGGTTCAACCCCCAGTGCTGGAAAAAAGAAAAAGGAAAAAAAAAGCAGCAGTGCTGCCATGGCTGGCTGTTCGCATAAGATGGAGTGAGAATCTTCATGCTGGATGCTTGCTCCCTTAGGAGCCACCTTGGCATATGTCAGTGGCTTTGTGTTAAGTCACCTTGCTATTGGACATGCCAGCCTGCCTTGGTTTCCTTCCAGCCATTGATCTGGCTCTGTTCCAACTGCGAGTTTCGGGGCAGCCTCTTTTACAGTCATTTGAAGGCTGGGCACCTGCGTCCTGGTTGGGGCGGGAGGGTTTCTGGCTGCCCATTCCTTTGGATTATTGGAACCAGCCTTATCAAACACCAAGTGCTGTGGCTCACAGAGACCGTGCAGGCAAGTGGCGGGTATTCGAAAGCCTGGAGGTCAGTGATGTAGAGACGTGAGCCATGCAAGTCAGCTTGTGGTTAAGAATTAACTCACGAAATGTGGAGTGTTGGGGTGGCATTCACTTGTGATGACCTGGAGTGCCAAAGCGCTTTCTATTTAGAGTATGTTTTAAGTTGTACATACTTGAGAGGGTTTATTCAAAATGAAAATACTAACTTAATGGATGCCAAGTTTAATTAAAAAGGAGTTGAAAATAATTCTACAAATATGTTTTATCTGTGGATCTGCTTAACCCTGAAACTATCTTTAAAGTGAAGACCTGTACTCGGTGAGGGTTATAACCACTCAGTTCTCCACCTGCCACCTAGACCCAGCTATTCCTATCTTCTAACAGTTTGCTACACACACACACACACACACACACACACACACACACACACACACACACACATATCCACATATAGGTACACATGTCTATATGAAATTCCTGTGAGATAGTCGCTTTCTGATATAGCCTAAGTCATTAGAGAACGGCCAGCACAGTCGATCACAGGTCACTGGTGCACTGCAGTCGTTAAGTGTGTTGCCATGTTGCCTACGTGATTAGTCATGTCCTGGTCATGCCCTGTGAGCATTACCAAGGATCTAAAAGTAAGTCCCATAGCTGGGCATGGTGGTTCCCACCTATAATCCCAGAGACTTGGAGGCAGAGGCAGGAGGATCACAGGTTCAAGGCCAGAGGCAGCCTGTGCAACTTAGTGAGACTCTGTCTCAAGGGAAAAAAAACAAAAAAGGGACTAGGGGTGCAGCTCAGTTGTAGACTGCTTGCAAAAGTATGTGTGATGCCTTGGGCTCAGCCCCCTAGTACCAAAAAAAAAGAAAAAAAAAAAGTCCCTCACGTGCCGCAGATGATCTTCATGCTGTGTGATTTCCCATCTTGAAGAAATAGCTGTCAATCTCTGGGTCATTTGGGCTTGCAAAATAGAAACGTCAAGACCAAGATGTTTTCTGAGGAAGGAATGACTGACCGTAGAGTATTCTACAACAGCATGAAATACTCCATGGAAGGCATTCGAGTGCTGGCCAGTCTGCCCTAAGCCAGTGACAGGCAGTTCTGCTTATAAACATTAGATCTGGGGAAAGTCATGCATAAATGAAGGAAGCTCTGGTTTGCTGCAACTAGGTGTCTTAAGCCATTGCTATAACAGATTGCCTGAGACCAGATAATTGATTTTTAAAACCCAGAGGTTTATTTGGTCTTACAGTTCTAAAGACTGGGAATTCTGCAATCAGGCAGGTTCATCGGATGAGGGACTCACGCTGCTTCAACACAGGGTGGAAAGATAGAAGGCAAGCTGAGCTGGCATGTGCATGAAAGGCAAAACATAAGGAAGGCCTTGCTTTATATAACCCATTCTCATAGTAACTAACCCAGTCCCATGAGAGGGTGAACTCCCAAGAAAGAGAGAGGAATCAATTGATTCATGATGGCTCCGCCATGACCACACACTTACCAACCCTGCCATGTTAAGAATTAACGTTCCAATGCATGAACTTCAGGGGACACTGAAACCTAGCACTCAACCTCATCTCTTACAGGGCTACAGGCTGATAAAAGTGAGGATCTGGAAGTTGTTCTTTGAGCAACAGTAAAATTTGGATGTAATCAAGGGTTAAAATTCAAATCATCTCTGGGCTCACAGAGGAAATTCTCAGTCTGTGCTTCACTCAGCACAGAACAAAGGGTCAGTTTCCTCAGATATGACAAGTTCACTCCTGTGTCCAAGAGCAGTCATGCATATCACAAGCAGCATCTGTGACCTTCAGGCAATTTTGTCACAAATGTCCCCCTAATGATCTTTTGGTGGCCCAGGGGTGTGAACACAGCAGTGCCCAAAACAAAAGGCCCTGACTAGGGAGGCTGGTTATCCCTGATGTCCACAGTAGGGCCCCCCACACACCTGTGGAAAGAGGCTGGCTGGGAAACTTGGGGCTTCTTGTTGAAGGAAATGCTTCAATGACAATAAAAGAGCCATTCTGTACTCTGCCACCTCTTTAAACATATCCTGAACAAAGATGATGTTCCCAGCAGCACACACATGCTGTGGCGTTAGGATGGCATGCACAGTCCCCATACAGTTCCAGGCATATGGCAATGGGGCCTTGAAAGCATAGAGCATCCAGTCAGAGAGGTGGCCAGACACTGTCCTCAAATGGAAATATCAAGAAGCCGAGGTGGAGTGACTGAAGGGCCGGGTGGGGACAGGAAGCGGCTTGCTAGATGCAGAGCTGCCCTATGCCACACAGGTGTCTCCAGCTTTCTTGAGACATCTGAGCTTTCATGAGTCCAAACATCTCCCACAAGGAAGGGTCTGCATCATGAACAAATGCAGGCAGCTGAACAGATGCCTTCCATGGATTTCTAGATTTGTCAGAAAATGCCTGAGTGTCCTTCCGTGTGAGAGAGCACGTGCTGAAAATGAACTGAATTCCTCAAGTCCCTCTGCCAGTCCAGGAGTTCCTGGCTTGCAGAACAGTCACTTGTTGGGTCCCTCTTTGCTTGCAGCCCCACTTGCCCGGCATTTCAGTTGGCAGAAGTAACACTGTCTTGAAAGAGAATCAGGAAGTCATGGCCTCGCCTTCTCCATTGGCTGCAATGCAATCAGCCTGACCCACTCACTGCACTTAATACAGCCGCGCTCAGTCAAGAAGACCCAAGAACGATGAGTATGCCTCCAGTGGTGTGATCCTGCCCACACGCGCATCTCCTTTGCTCCTATGCAATCTCATTTGAAGGTAGGGGTAGGACCTGGCGAGTGGCCTCTCCTGAGACTGTGCCACTGGTTTCCATGGATTCCATCTGGCCTCTCCATTCTGATCTCTGTTGTACAGCAGCCTCCAGCCCCTCACCTTCTGAAATATGCCCGGAGTGATTTCACCTGCTCTTCATTTAGCCTTTGCACTAGAATTTGGAGACACGGGAAATTCTGAGCACAGAGAGCTATACTTGCCACCTTGACCTTCTGGGCTCTGCTGCCCCTGAAGGAGTTTAGCGTTCCTTGCCCTGAGCCAGAGGCCATCGCCACCTTTGTCCACTGCTAACAAGCAAGGGATGGCTTCAGCCTTTGTATATCTCATTCAGCTACTTCAGGCAGAGGGCATTCCCCAGAGGGCTGGAAACTGTTCCCAGGACTGTGGGCATGTGGGGCCTGCTCTTTCCATAGCTGATGAGGCAACATGCATAAGGCAAGAGGCTTTTGCCTTCAGAAAATCGAGGTTACAGGGAACAAGTGGGAGCCACTGTCTCTGCAGAGAGCGCCTGTGCAGGTGACCTCTCTGTGCCCAAACGCCACAGTTCAGGTTATCACAGGCTGGGACCAGGGTGATCCAGCTGCTCTGGGATCCAGTGACATAGATTGGACACTTGAGATGCCTGCTGAATGCTGCAGTGTTATCCTCTAACATACTTGGGAGATTAAGCCATATTAATATCTGGGATCCAGCGTTATTTATATTAAAGAGAATAGTTTATTAGCCTCACAGTATCCTTAAGTCATAGCTCCTAAGTAGAGCACTTTTTCACGTCTCTGAAGAGCTTACAGTCTCCCGCAGATTCTAAAGCAAAAGAGAGTTCATGACATTGCATCAGAAGCAGGCAGCTTGGTGGGATCAAACAGAACAGAGAGTTTGCCAGGCAGAACTTCAGCAAGGAGACAGCTTCCCCAGTGCAGCTGCCTCACCAGCCCTGGAGAAAACGGTGCTTAGTAAAACACAGGGGTAGCTTGCTTTACAAGTCCTCAGCACAGCATTTGCTCAGCTTTGGGATTCTGAAAGGAAATAGGTTTCCTTGTTTTCTTAAGCCTGGGTCAAAGGGTTGGTGATGTGGAGCAAAGCAATGCAGGTCCTTCCTAGGGGCAATTGGAATGCAGTATTGGTAATATTCTTTACAGAGCTCTGTGTCATTTATGGAGAAAGACCCTGATTCAATGTGAAGATCTTTTTGATTTTCAGTTGTATTTTATCAATATACAAAGTAATTCATCTTTCCCTCTACATGTTCCAGATTACATTGCCCAAGAAATATGACCAGCTGTTACAATGTTTATTAAAGGGAAGCTAGTGAATAAAGCCTGAATTCCTTAGAAACTTCAACCAACTTCAGAGTAAGCTGTATTATTCTTTCATATTATACACGATAAAGTGAGGCTTCCCGTAGTCAAGGACTAGAGAGCCAAAGAGCTTTTCCTTAGCTCCTTTCCTTTCTTTGCCCCAGAATTCCAGCCTGGCTTTCCCAAAGAAGGGCAAAACAACCACCACTTCTTGAATGCATACTAAATATGTAGAGTTATACATACTTCTTCATGTAAATTATTTTGTTTAATTTTTACAACTTACCGTGGCATTTTATAATTTTGGGGTCTTACTGAAAACTCTAGTTATGGTTTGCAGTGCTCTTGCCCCAGCTCCTTACAAACACTTTTTTCCCTAACAACTTTATTACAGACCCCTGTAGAACATGTGGAGGCCCCCTGAAGCTCACCAAGCTTGGGGATTCCTTACTGTATGGGAGGAAGGAAGCAGGAGCTAGTGGAGCCAGGGCCCCTGCTTGTGGCTGAAAGTGGGTGTCCCCAATCCTTGCTCCCAGCTCCAGACTCAGGAAAGCCAAGGAACCTGTTTCCTTCCAGGATCCACCCGGGAGTACAGCAGGTGCTCTCTGCAGCAACTGAGCTGTTCAACTTCCAGATGCCCTTGGCCTCGAGCTACCCTCAGCACCTCGGCCTTCCACAGAATGATTTCTGCCAGATCTTTCCCGGTCCAATGTCTCCAGGCCAATGAGAGGAGGTGCCTTCAGGATGGGCTCCTGCACCCATGAGCATATTGGTGATGTTTGAACACCTCAGGGTGAACTGGAGAGATGTTAAAGGGCCTCAAGTGAAGTGCGTGAGGTGGAGTGCCCTGTGGAACAGGAAGGGTCCTCTGGGTGGAGGTGTGTGTGCCTCGACGTCTACACCTTGTCTCAGGCCACCAGCATACTTTGGTGAATTGCTGTAATTACAGTACTTTTTTATAAGTCAGCCTTGGCTTATCACACCTTCTGGGAGAAAGCTCATTTGCACATGATTAATAAAACAATGCACTGCCCAATCACACAATTGAACTTTCCGTAATTTCTGCCACTGTTCTCACCTGAATCAAATGTTCCACGTGTGAGGTGATGGCGTCTGTGGGGCCCCAGGCTGGTCACACAGGCTCACCTGTGACCAGAGGGCAGGGCTTGGCAGTGAGGCCAAGCTCAACAGAACCAGCCCTGAAAGCCCAGAAGCTGCCTTCGAACCCTGTGGGTGTCTGCCACTACCCAACACCTGTCCCTGCCTGCCAGGACCTCCTCTCCTGCACAGACTGCAGCTGTGAGCTCCTGGCCTTCTGTCCTCCAGCTGCATTCAGCTAAGCAGGATACAGGCAGGTGCTCCTGGGACAGGAGAGGGTAGGGGTACTTGTCCCCTTGCTCTTCCCCTCTGGGTTGGCTGTGAGCCCTGCCTCCTATCAGGTAGCCCTTTTATACAGCTGCCCACCTGAGCCACTTCCTCCTTAGCCCTGGCAGACCAAGGGTTTAGGGCTTCCCACTGCTGCCAACCCCAGCCCCTGAGGACTGCACTAGCCCTGGTTGTGTTTTCTAAACTTGTGGTGGTACATACTTTTTTTGTTTGTTTGTTTGTTTGTTTTTGTTTGTTTGTTCTTTTTGGCAGTACTGGGGATTGAACCCAGGACCTTGCACATGCTAAGCAAGTCCTGCACTCCCAGTCCCTTTTTATTTTTTATTCTGAGACAGGGTCTTGCTCAGTTACACAGTCTACCTCTGGCCTAGAACTTGCGATCCTCCTGCCTACACCTCCCCAGTTGCTGCGATCACAGGTGTGAGCCACCATACCCGGCTCATAGTTTTATAAGTCATCATAATAGTCCCAATTTTGATGACCACCTTTTGAGTTTGATTTTCTCTCTTTGTAGTCTATCTGACTACATTTGAGGGAACTGGAAATAGGAACTCAAACCACAATCTCAGACGATGCCCTTGTGGTTCCATGGGTGGCTGATGATTTTGGCCCCTGCATTTCTGAGGAGGTGCTGGATTCTATCAGGAGCAAAGGACCTCTTCAGCCGAGCAGCCTTCCAGTGCATCTGTGCCCCCACCCCATCCCGTCTCACACACTTCTGGGCGGCACTCACTTACATGCAGGTCAGCTACCTGATAGGAGCTGGGCCATAGAGGAGACCAGATGCTAATCATGAAGCAGAACTTCCCAGGTTCCAAGTGGACATAACAGGTGAGAAATATTTTCCGTATTACACAAACATCATGTTCTACTTGGGGGAGGGTACAGCCCATCATTTACTTCTGATCAGATTTCATGTTTTTCCTCCAAGCTGTTTTCTGTGTCTCCAGTTTCTCTGTCTTCACACAGATGACTTATGGAGTTATTAGGACTTTGAACTAAGGGATACTCTTATTTTCAATATGAAAAGACCCCATGCCAAGCTATGCAGTGTGTTAAAAAAAAGATATATTACTGGGGCTGAGGATGGTGCTCAGAGGTAGAGGGCTTGCCTAGCATGTTCAGGGCCCTGGATTCATTCCTCAGTGCCACAAAATAACAACAACAACAACAATAACAACAACAACAACAACAATAAAATAGATAAATAAATATTACTTTTATTAAACCCTTTTATCATAGTAAGAACATTTAGTATGAGATCTCTTTTTTAAAAAAGTTTTTAATAGTACAGCTCAGTGTTGTTAATCATAGGATGTTGCCCAGCAGGTCTCTAAAATTTACTCATCTGATATAAGGGAAACTTTATACTTGTTGAACAGTAACTCCTCCTTGCCCCCCCTCCACAGTCCAAGGCAACTAATATTCTACTCTGTTTCTGTGGGTTTGGCTATTTAGACACCTCATATAAGTGGAATAATACAGCATTCATCCTTCTTTGGCTTATTTCACTTAGCATAATGTCCTCCTAGTTCATATAGATTGTCACATAGGGCAGGATTGGGACTGAATGTGCATATCACCTTGTCTTTATACATCCATTGATGGACCGAGGTTGATTCCATATTTATGCTGGTTTTTTTTTTTTTTTTTTTTTTGTGTGTGTGTGTGTGTGTGTGTGTAGTAGTGAGGAGTTGAGCAGCAGGGCTTCATGCATGCTTTTTACAAACACATGTGCTCAACCACTGAGCCATACTCCTAGCCCACTTTTTACTTTATATTTTGAGACAGGGTCTTACTAAGTCATGCAGGCTGCCACTGGCCTCAAACTTGCCTCTGTTTTCCCAGTCGCTGAGATTAAACACATGTACCACCACACCCAGCCCATATTTACACTGTTATAAATAATACTACAGTGAACATGGGAGAGCAAATATCTCTTTGAGATCCCCATTTCAGTTCTTTTGAGTATATACCCAATAGTGTGATTGCTGATTGCTGTATCATAGAATAGTTTAATTGCATTTCAAACAGCAATGCAAAAAAAAAAAAAAGTTCCAATTCCAACACGTTCTTTCTGGCACTTGTTATCTTTTCTATGAGATATATCTAAATGTGGTTTTGATTTGCATTTCCCTCCTAGTAGTGATGTTGTGAATCTTTTTGTACTCCTGTTGGCCATTTGCATGTCTACTTTGGAGAAATATCTATTCAGTCCATTTATCCATTTTTATTGGGTTATTTTTCTGCTTTTGAGTTGTAGGAATTCCTTGTTTATTTTTATTATTAATCTTTTATCAGATATGTGATTTTTAAATACTTTCTCCCTCATTAAGTTACTGTTTTACTCTAGTAATAAACTAAGGTTGTGAAAAACTTATACACTGAAAACTTCAAAACACTAATAAAAAATACAAAAGAAGGTATAAATAAAAAGGCAGCACTTTTTCATAGAATGAAAGATTTAATATTGTTAAACTGTCCATACTAACTAAAGTGATCAACAGATTCAATACTATCAAAATCCCAATGGTATTTTCTTTGAAATAGAAAAAAAGCAAACCTAGAATTCATATGCCTGCAGCTATAGCCCTGTGGCATCTGATCCTGTCAGATCTCGGAAGTTAAGCAGGGTCGGGCCTGGTTAGTACCTGGATGGGAGACCGCCTGGGAACACCAGAAGCTGTAGGCTGGGAGAAGGACCTGGCAACCCCCTCCCAAAAATCAATCTGCCATTGAAAACCCTATGAACATCAGAGAAGCACTGACAATAGTGTTTCCTCTGTTGTACAGAGGGTCGCTTTGAGTCGGATACCGACTAGATGGCACCTAACAACAACAACAAGAATTCATATAGAACCATAAAGAATCCTGAATAGCCAACACAATCTTGACAAAAAAAAAAAAATCTGGAGGCCTCACTCTTCTTGATTTCAAAATATATCACAAAGATACAGTAATCAAAACAATATAAACCAGGTGCCATGGTGCACACCTATAATCCCAGCAACTCAGGGGGCTGAGTCAAGAGGATCATGAATTCTAGGTCATACGCAGCTGGTCCAACTTAGTGAGATCCTGTCTCAAACAAATCTAAAAAGGGGCCAATGGTCTAGTGGTAGATCATTTGCCTAACATGGGCAAGGCCCTGGGTTCAACCTCCTAGTACTGCAAAAAATGGAAAAAAAAAAAAGAAAGAAAGAAAGAAAGAAAAACCATATGATTCTGGCATAACGACAGACATATATCAATGGACAGAACAAAACCCAGAAAAAAATGCACACATCCACAAGCCAACTACTCTTCTAAACAATTGCCAGGGATACACATGGTGAAAGGGGTAAACTGGAAATTCATGTGTAAAATGAGACCCTTGTCTTACATCCTATACAAAAATGAGCTTAAAATAGGTTAAAGACTTAAATGGAGGACCTGAAACTATCATATTCATAGACGAAAATACCAGAGAAATATTTAGGACATTGGTCTTGGCAACGATTTCATGAGTCTCACCAAAATCACAAGCAACCGAAGCAAAAATATACAAGTGTGATCACAGCAAACTAAAAATCTTCCACAGCAACAGAAACAGTCAACAGAGTGAAAAGGCAAACAATGGAATAGGAAAAAATGTCTGCAAACCATATATCTGATTGTTTTGTTTTGTTGTTAGATGCCATTGAATTGGTATTCAACTCATAGAGACCCTATGCACAGCAGGTAAAACATTATTGTGTTGCTTCTCTGCTATTCATAGGGTTTTCAATGGCGGATTCTTTTCTGGGAGTGGGTTGCTGGGTCTTTCTCCCAATGTATCTGATAAGGGGTTAATACACAAGTTACATCAAGAACTCCTTTAATTAAACAGCAAGAAAAAAAAAACCTCACTCTTTTTTTTTTTTTTTTTCTATACTGGGGTTTGAACCCAGGGCCTTGTGCCTGCATGCTTTGCAAGTGCTGGACCACTGAACTGCGCCCCCAGCCCATTTCTTTTTACTTTTTGAGACAGGGTCTCGCTAAGTTACGCAGACCACCTCTGGTCTCAAATTTGCGATCCTCCCGCCTCCACCTCCCAAGCCGCTGGAATTACAGGCGTGTGCCACCACGCCCGGCTAAAACTCACTCTTTTTAAAAAGGACTTGAATAGACATTTCTCCCCCAGTATAGTACATTTTATATTGTGTCTTCCTTGACTATTACTTTTTTTAATCATGGAAACCACTAAATGATGTCACAGATGGATTTCATAAACATCGAAGTTTAGACGTCATGAAAGATTTGATCAAAGATGAGGAATCACTCTGATTTCCAAATAAAAATCATTTCAATAGCCAAGAAAAGAAAGTCCCTGGTATGATAAAATACATTCTCTGAAGACCTTCTTTGAGTGTGTTCCAGCATACTCCAGTATTCATAGCAAATTTTAGCCAGCCTCTGTATTTCCTTATTAGTTTGAAACACTGGCAGGAAACACCCAGGGGCACCAATAACACTTCAGAATCTTGTGCCAATTTAAAACTGGGTAGACAGGACTGTATAGCTAGTTTCTTAATACTTTGAAAAATTCCATTGAAATGAGAGATAACAAACTTGAAAGGCAAGTACTTTTTTTGCATCAATAAATAAAACATCAAAGTGATTTTTGAGCCAAAGATCCAAAGAAGTTGTGTGCATTTTTCCAGCATAATAAAGCAGCGAATATGAATTCCAATGACCAGCCTGGTTTAAAAAAAACCTCACAATGCTTTCTGTTTCTGGAGCAAGCTTTCTCCTAGGGAACCATGCAGACACTGGTACCATGCAGTATGCCCAATTTTTCACTTGGGCTTTGTTTCTGATCATTTTTTTTCTTCATACCACAGAGGGGTGGTGAGTTAACTTTTCAGTTTCAATTCACTTGAAAGACACCAGGATGTTAGAGAAAATGGCAGTGATAAATATCATTAGAAATTAAACAGGAAGTTGGGAAGTCTAAGACCATATATACATTTAAGAAGAGAATAAGAAGGCTGTTACCTTTAACTGACCTTCTCAGGGTATGTAAGAAGGCCAGAGGGCACAGGCAATGCCCAGGAACCACTTTCTCCCTTGCTGGTCTCTCTGAGCAAAGCAGGTAGAACCAGTCCTTTCCTACAGCCTTCTACAGAGGCCATGGCTCTTGAATGCTCTTTAGGTTTGCCTTTCCTAGGTAAGAAGTGTGGTGGCTGGGATTTAGCTCAGTGGGTAGTGTGCTGCTGTGCAGTCTCTGAGGTCCTGAGTTCAATTCCCAGCATCGCAAAAATGGGAGAAGGGCCTGGCAATCCACTCCCAAGGCAATCCCGAAACAATCAGCCATTGAAAACCCTATGCAGGTCGCTATGAGTTGGATGCCGACTCGATGGCACCTAACAACAACAACAACAAGGTAAGAAGTGTAAAGGGTATGGGCTTTGGAGCCAGGCAGACCCACATGAATTCCTGCTTGCCCACTGCCCACCCGATCCCCTCATAAAAGCCCTTCACCTTCCCTGAGCTAGGCTTCCTCACTGAAGCCATGGCAATGGTAATGCAAGGGAACAGAAGCCTTCCTCATACACCTGTGTTGATTCCTTCCTGGATGAATGGACTCTCCCATCCCTGAGCCCAGTCCACAGGCCAGTGTGCATGGCTGCTTCAGCAACTGACTCCTGATAGTGTGGATCCTGGCTCACAGCATCAGTGCCTTGGTGGTTTGTTGTTGTTGTTGTTGTTAGGTGCCGTCAAGCCGGTATCCGACTCATAGCGACCCTCTTACAACAGGGGAAACACTATTGTCAGTGCTTCTCTGATGTTCATAGGGTTTTCAATGGCAGATTGATTTTTGGGAGGGGGTTGCCAGGTCCTTCTCCCAAACCTACAGCTTCTGGTGTTCCCAGGTGGTCTCCCATCCAGGTACTAACCAGGCCCGACCCTGCTTAGCTTCCGAGGTCTGACAAGATCGGATGCCACAAGGCTACAGCTGCAGGCGGTGGTTTGTTAGAGTTGCACAATTTCAGGCTCTTTCCAGGCCTACTGAATCAGAACTTGCCTTTCAAGTAGGCACTTGGGGATGCACGCAGGTTGGAGGGAGAGCCTTAACTATCCTTTGGAAAACAGAAAATGAATAAGCAAAATAATTGTTAAAATTTTTTAAAGGACAGTTGTTATCTCCATGAAACTCAAAGTCAATGAATTGGAAAGACAATATAAAAAAAGACTCAAAATATCGATGCTGAGTAAGAGTAAATAAGGCAAATTTTTGTTCATTCAGTGGACCATTTTTTTCCTTAATTGTGTCCTCTAATGCACAAAAAACCTGTAGCTGTACCAATGTGACGTCTGATCCCAACAGATCTTGGAAGCTAAGTAGGATCGGGTCTGGTTGGTACTTAGATGGAAGACCACCTGGGAACACCAGGTGCTGTAGGCTTTTGAGAAGGACTTGGCAACCCACTCCCAAAATAATCAGCCATCAAAAACCCTATGAATAGCAGAGAAGCACTGACAACAATAGTGTTTTGTCTATTGCACATAGGGTTGCTATGAGTCTGACAGTGACTCGACAGCACCTAGCAACAAAAGCAACAACAATGCAGAAAAGTTTTTAATTTTGGTAAAGTCAAATTTTTCTATTTTTCTTCTGTTTGTACTTTTGTTATTATACCAAGAGTGCCAAAAATGTATACACATTTTAAGAGATTTTTATCTATGTATTACTTTTCAAAGTTGAACCAAATTATAGTAGCAATGTGTAGCATGATATTTGCTCAGATGATGACATTAATCAAATGAATGCTGGTGCCACCATGCGACAGGCAGGACAGTCAAAAAAAATGGTGGAAGCCCAGTTGTTTGAGTAGCTCGAGACCATTTTGAAGTGATTGTTGAATGTTGTGGAAGTATGAAAACAGAGGCTTGAGGATGCAACAGAACCGCCAACACGCCTAACAATTGCATGCATTCATGATAAGTTTGAGACACATGGTACTATGTGTGATGTATACAAGGGAAGTTCCAGGAGGCCTCACAGAGCAACAAGTTCTGCTTCTACACACCTCTTGTAATTGCAGAAGTCAAACATAACCTATATTCATCCTTTGTTATTTGATATATAGAGAATTTTTTCCTTTCCTAAAATGTGTACATATTTTTTGGCATCCTCTGTATATAAGAAACCATTGCCAAATCCAAGGTCATAAAGTTTTACCTCTCTTTGTCTAACAATTTTATAGTTTTAGCTCTTAAATTTAGGCCTTTGATCCATTTTAAGTTAATTTTTATATGATGTGAGATAATGGCCCAGTGTTCTTCCTTTCTGTGTGGATACACAGTTATCTGAGCACTTTGTTGAAGAGATGATTTCTTTCCCATTGAATGATCTTGGCACACTTGTGAAAATCAAGTGACAATATGTATGGATTTATTTCTGCAGTTTTAATTATATTGCATGATCTATATGAATATGATCTCATGTGTACTTTTATCTATATAATATCCTCATGCCAATCCCACAATGTTTTGATTACTACAGTATGTGTTGAAATTGGGAATTGAGCATTCTCGAACTTTGTCTTTTTAAATATTGTTTTGGCTATTTAGGGAGCCATGCAATTCCATATGAACTTTGTGATTGGCTTTTCCACTTCCGCAAAAAAAGGGGGAAAAAGGCTATTTGAGGATTTTTTATAGGGATTACATTGAATCTATACATCCTTTTGGGGAGCATTGCCATCTTAACAATGTTGTTGTTGTTGTTGTTAAGTGCGGTCAAGTCGGTATCCGACTCATAAAGACCCTCATAGGGTTTTCAATGGCTGTTTTTGGGATTGTCTTGGGAGTGGATTGCCAGGCCCTTCTCCCATTTTTGCAGTGCTGGGAATTTTATTAAGTCTTTTAATTTATGAACACAAGATGCCTCATTCAGGTCTTCTTTCATTTCTTTCAACAATATTTTTCAATTTTCAGAATACAAATCTTGAACCTTCTTGATAAAATTTATTTTAAATGCTATTGTAAATGGAACTGTTTTGTTAACTTTCTTTTCAAGTTGCTCATTGCTAGTACACAGAAATATATCTGAGTTTGTGTGTCTTCTGTCCTTCAAATTGCTGAGTTTATTTACTAGTGCTAATCATTTTTTTAAATTGCCTGCAGCTGTAGCTCTGTGGCTTCGAATCCCATCAGATCTTGGAAACTAAGCAGAGTTGGGCCTGATTAGTACCTGGAATGGGAGACCACTCAGGAATACCAGATGCTGTAGGCTTGGGAGAGGGACCCAGCAACCCACTCCCAAAAATCAATCAGCCACTGAAAACCCTATGAATAGCAGAGAAGCACTGGCAATAGTGTTTCACCTATTGTACGTAGGGTCACTATGAATTGGATGCCCACTTGAAGGCACTTAACAATTTTTATGAGTATTATTTAGTATTTGCTATATTTAAGATTATGTATCTATGACTAGACATATTTCTTCCTTTACAATTTGGACACCTTGTATTTCTTTCGTTACTTAAATGCTCTGGATAGAACATTCAGTGAAATATTGAATATAAGTGGTAAAACCCTTGAGATCTAGGAAGGAGAAATCTTTGTCTTATTCTTGATACTAGGAAGAAGCCTTTCTGTTTTTCACCATTGAGTGTGATGTTAGCTGTGGAATTTTTCATAAATGCCATTTATCATTTTGAGGAAGTCTCCTCTATTTCTAGTTTTCCAAGTGGTGTTTTTCAAATCATGAAAGAGTGATGGATTTGCTCCAGTGCTTTTTCTGCATCAGTTGACAATACGGTTCTTTTGTTGTTACTGTTGTTCTACTAATGTGGTGAATTACACTGATCAGCTTTGTTATGTTCAGCCACCCTTGCATTTGGGGGATAAATACCACTTGATCATGGTGTGCAATCTCTTTAATATGCTGTAAGATTCAGTTTGCTAGTATTTTATTGAAGATTTCTGCACCTGTATTTGCAAAGGATTATGGTATAGAGTTTCTTTTTCATGTAATGTCTTTTGGTTTTGGTTATCAGGGTAATACTTGCCATGGAGAAAGAACTAAAAATTGTTCCCTCCTCTTCTGTTCTTTCTGATGAGTTTGAGAAGGTTTGGTTTTAATTCTTCTTTAGATGTTTGGTAGAATTCACCAATGAAATAATCTGGTTGAGGGCTTTTCTTGACTGAGTTTTGATTACTGACTCAATCTCTTTCCTTGCTTTACCTCTGTTGAGATTTTCTGTTTCTTCTTAAGTTTTGGTAGCTTGTTTCTTCTAGGAATTTTTTCATCTCATCAAGTTTATCTGATTTGCTGATGTACAGTTTTTCATAGTATTGTCTTATAATCTTTTTTATTTCTCAGAGTGATACTTTCATTTCTGTTATTAGTAATTTGAATCTTTTTTTCTGCTTGCTGATATTCTTGATGTTTTTAAAGAATTAACTTTTGCTTCTGTTGATCTGCCTTATTGGTTTTAATGTCCTCTATTTCATTTATCTCCATACTGATATTTATCATTTATTTATTTCTGCTAACTTTGGATTTAGTTTGCCTTCATTTTCTAGTTCCTAAAAGGGCTGGGGTTTAGCTCAGTTGGTAGAGTGCTATGCTGCACTCTCTGAGGACCCAGGTTTGATCCCCAGCACCACAAAAATTGGAAAAGGACATGGCAATCCACTCTCAAAGCAAACTTTGAAACAATCAGCCATTGAAAACCCTAAGAGGGTCGCTATGAGTCGAACCAGACTGGACGGCACCTACCAACAACAAAACAACAACAACAAAAGTATACAGTTAGGCCATTGATTGGTGATGTTCCTTCTTTTTTAATATAACCATCAACAGCTATACATTTCCCTCTGAGTGCTGCTTTTGCTGCATTCCATTAGTTCCGGTATATTATATTTTTGTTTTCTTTTGCTTCAAAGTATTTTCTTATTTTCTTTTGAAATTTCATCTTTGATCGATTGGTATTTGGGACTGTGCTTAATTTCCACTTTAACTCCTTTCTCATTCCCATTTTTGACTATTTTCCCATCATTTTCTTGGTGGTCACTGTGGAGTTTACAATAAACATCTTAAATTTATAACAACACAATTTAAATTAATATCAATCTGGCTCTAGAGCATACAAAACTGTTTTTACTTACTTCCATTTGCTTCTGCCTTTATATTGTTATTGTCAGAAATTTTATCTTTAAACATTATATGTCTATTGACATTGATTTATAATTTTCACATATTTGTCTTTTAGACAATATAGGAAAAATTGAGGCATTACAAATAGAAAACACACTACAGGGCCTTGTGTTCACCTGTACAGCTTCCTTCCCTGGTGTTCCTTACTTTTTTATGTGGTCTCCAGCTGCTATCTGGTGCTCTTTTATTTCAGTCTGAAGGATTTGCATTAGCATTTCTTTTAGGGCAGTGTTTCTTATAGAATTTCTAGTAATGAACTGACTCAGCTTTGTTTAACTGTTGGGTTGTTATTAGGTGCTGTTGAGTACCTAGCGACCCTATGTACAATAGAACAAAACACTACCCAACACTGCCATGACCAGCACTATGTCAGTGCTTGTGTGCTATTCATAGGTTTTTTAATGGCTGATTGTTTCAAAAGTGGACTACCAGGTCCTTCTCCCAAGCCTACAGCACCCAGTATTCCCAGGCAATCTCCCATCTAAGGACTAACCAGGCCCAATCCTGTTTAGCTTTTAAGATCAAATGGGATCAGATGCTAGGGTGTTTCTCCTTCATTTTGAGGGATTTTCCATATTTAGAATTTTTGGTTGATAAGTTTGTGTTCCTTTTGCCATTTAAGTTTGCCATTCAACTGCCTGCTGCCTCCATTGTATCTAATGAGAAGTAAGTTGATGATCTTGTTGGGGTTCCCTTGCATGTAACTCTTTGTTGCTGGCTTTCAATAGTTTGATTATGTGTCAGTGTGGAATTCTTTGAATTGTTCTATGTGGTGGCAATTGAGCTTGCTGGATATTCAGTCTTATGTTTTTCATCATATTTGGGAAGTTTGGGGCATTATTTCTAAAAATATTTATTCTGCCCCTTTCTTCTTTTCTTCCCCTCTGGGAGTCCATGGCGCATATGTTAGTATGTTCTCTGGTTCCCTCTGTCCCTCATGTCTCTTGGGTTCAATTTCTTTTCATTCTTTTATTTTTCTGCTTCCCATACTGGATAATTTCAACTGAATATCTTCAAGTTCACTGATTCTTCTGCCTTCTCAAATTTGCTGTTGAACTAATCTAGTGAATTTTTAAAATTTACTTATTGTATTCTTCAGCTTTAGAATTTCTATTTGATTCCTTTCCATTATCTCTCTTTACAGATAGTCTGCATTGGGTAGAATATTACCTTTCTTGTTCCTCTAGCTCTTTGTCCAGGCTTCTCTTTAGTTGTCTGACCATATTTAAGACAGTTGATTAAAATCCTTGGCTCGTAAGTTCAATGTCTTGGTTTCCTTAGAAACAGTTTCAGTTAAGTTTTTTTATTTCTTTCTTTCTTGTGGATGGACCCTACTTTTTTGTTTCTTTGAATAGGCTCATAAATTTTTATGCAAATTATGTAGTTTGAAAATTATAATTACTCTGTTGTTATAAATTTTCTTTGAATAGGCTCATAAATTTTTATGCAAATTATGTAGTTTGAAAATTATAATTACTCTGTTGTTATAAATTTTTTATTAGGTTCCAGAAATCTAAAAAAAATTAATTATGACAGTTGTTTTCTGGTTTAATTATTGCTTTCATAGAGGAAGGTAGTTTTGGAAATCCCTATTCTACTATTTCTAGTCACATAACAATGTTTTAACTTAAACTTGTCTAGAACTATTATTCCTGTTTTGTACTTAAGAGCACAATTTGTGCTGATCCCAGAAAATATCTCAGAGGCAGAATCTATCCTGGGCTAAAGGCCCAAGGTCTTGCTAGTCCTCTGAATTAAATTTTCTTTACATATTTTCATGATGGCCACTAACAGCAGAATCTGTTCCATTTTTAAAAATTCTTTACTGCCTCAAGATAAAATCTGCCCATTCATTGGCCATGTCTTAAAAATATTAGCCTTCTTTTCTCCTAATAAATGTTATCATCTTTTTCCTTAAAATACTGTTTATAAACCATAAGCTAGAGATTAATGCTTTTTATCATTTTCCATTTCTCATGAAAGGCCCAAGAACAACTGATGAAAAGGGAACTTGGATATTTATCAGATTTTCTTTTCAGTACTCGGGAGATTGAATCCAGGGCTTTGTACATGCTAGGCAAGTGTTCTACCACTGAGCTGCCCTCTCAGCCACTTTTCTACTTTTTAAAAAAACCTTGAGACATAGTCTTGCTAAGTTGTACAGGCTGCCTATGTCCTCCATCTTGTGATCCTCCTGTCTCAGCCTCCCAACTAGCTGGGATTACAAGCATGTCCCATGGCACCCAGTTTATACATTTTTTTTTTTACATTTGTGTAACAACTTTGCCCCACAACCTGCAATTCTATAACCTTATTACCAGGCCCTATGGGAAAATTAAAGTAACTCTCATTGCAAAATTCTCTTAACAAATGAGTACAAAAACAGTTACGTCTGACAGAGGATTAATTTCTAGAATATACAAAGAATTTGAGACATTAAACACCAAAATAACAACCCAGTGTCTAAGAGGGCAATGGAACTGAACAGACACTTCTCAAAAGAAGAAATATGAATGGCCAATAAGCACAGGAAAAAATGCTATGTATCCCTAGCTATTAAGTAAATGCAAATCAAAACAACACTGAGATTCCATCTTACAGTAAGAATGGCCAGGATTAACAAAACAAATAATAACAAATGCTGGCAAAGATGAGGAGAAAAAGGAATTCTTTTACACTGCTGGTACAACTGTAAATTAGTTCAGCCACTTTGAAAGTCAATATGGAGGTACCTTAGAAAACTAAGAATAGAACTGTCATATGACCCAGCTATACCATTCCTGGGATTATACCCAAAGGACAATAAGTCATCACACCACAGGGATACCTACAGTCCTACATTTAATGCAGCACTCTTCACAATCACAGGGTATGGAATCAGCCCATGTGGCCATCAACAGAGGTTGTTGTTGTTGTTGTTGTTGTTGTTGTTGTTGTTGTTAGATGCTGTGGAGTCAGTGTCCAACTCATTGTTGTTGTTGTTGTTAGGTGCCGTCGAGTCGGTATCCGACTCATAGCGACCCTCATAGGGTTTTCAATGGCTGAGTGCTTCGGGATTGCCTTGGGAGTGGATTGCCAGGCCCTTCTCCCATTTTTGTGGTGCTGGGAATTGAACTCGGGTCCTCAGAGACTGCAACGCAAATGTCCAACTCATAGCTACCCTAAAAACAACAGGCGAAACACTATTGTCATGCTTCTCTGCCATTCATAGGGTTTTTAATGGCTGATTTTTTGGGGAAAGTGGGTTGCTGGGTCCTTCTCCCAAGCCTATAGCACCTGGTGTTCCCAGGTGGTCTCCCAACCAAATACTAACTAAGCCTGACCCTGCTTAGCTTCCAAGATCTGATAGGATCAGACACGACAGTGGTATGGCTACAGGCATCAACAGAGGAGTGGATTGAAAAATTGTGGTATATATACACAATGGAATATTATTAAGCAATAAAGAAGAATGAAATTATGTCACTTGTAGCAAAATGGATGGAATTGAAGAATATCATTTTAAGTGAATTAACCCTGACTCAAAAAGAGAAATGCACTATGTTCTCACTCATATATATATATATATATATATATATATATATATATATGAACAATTACACCTATCTAGGAATACCAGCAGATCAGAAAGAAGGGGAGAGAGGATCCATGGGTGGGTGTGGAGGTTGGAGAAGGGGAGGAGGAAAGGGGAAATATTGTAGAGGGGTAAAGAAGGAGAGGAAAATATGAATATACAGGATGCAATTATGTGAACACATGAAAAAATAAATGAGCTTATAATCCAAGATAGTATATGATTTTCATTGCATATTAATTAGAATTCCTGCTTTTTTCTTTTTTCTTCTACAATTTACTCTTCTGTAAGATGATGAATGTTTAAGCAAAAGTGATTTAATAGCTTCAAAATTGACAGAGTAAATGTCTTATAACTGTGTACCCCACTAACATTTATAGATAAAACAAAAGCAGTTATTCAACCTGCTTTTCTTGGAGTTGTAGAGTTATGCTGAGTCACAAGGGCATGTGCAGGTTAACAAAACTCAATGAAGTGACTTCAGTCAATTATTCTAAAGTTCAAATATCTATTTTTCCTGTAATACATCTATTTTAATTAAAAGTGAACCAACAGTAATAGATCATAAATTCTTATTTTGACACTCACCAAAATAGTCACCTGGAAAACCAGAAAACCAGATTTTTTTGTGACAAAGTATAGAGGGCTTTGCTGTTGTTAGGTGCTGTTGAGTTGAGTCTAACTGATAGTGACCTGTGTACAACAGAATGAAAGAAGCATTATATCTGACAGTGCCTCTCTGCTATCCATAGGGTTTTCAGAGGCAGATTGTTTCTGGAGTTGGCTGCCAGGTCTTTCTATTTTTAAGGGGCTGGGGATCTAACCCAGGGCCTCAGAGCAAGCATACTACCAACTGAGCTAAAGCACAGCCCTAGTAGAAGGCTTGATCATGTTTAAATCACTGAGAACTAGAGAGAAATACTATTGCAAACTGTAATAAACATTAGACCCATAAAATTTCCCATTCCTTATTATAATATTACACAATGTAATTGCTACATGGAAAACTATTGTAGCATAGATTGTTGTTATTGTTGTTAGGTGCCGTTGAGTCGGTATCCAACTCATAGCGACCCTCAGAGGGTTTTCAATGGCTGACTGTTTCGGGATTGCCTTGGGAGTGGATTGCCAGGTCCTTCTCCCAATTGTGGCATAGAAGTAAAAGTAAAATAAAAAACAAATGAAAAAAGTAGTAAGTCTGACACTATTAAACAGTTAACAGTTCAAACTTAGTAACCAAACTTATATTATTGAATTCATTAAAACTAATCATCCTGATGCTAGGCGTAGTGGCACACACCTGTAATCCCAGTGGCTTGGGAGGCGGAGGCAGGAGGATTGCAAGTTCGAGACCAGAGGCAGTCTGCGTAACTTAACGAGACCCTGTCTCAAAAGAAAAGGTAAAAAAAAAAAAAAAAAATGGGCTGGGGATGCAGCTCAGTGGTCCAGCACTTGTAAAGCATGCAAGTGCGAGGCCCTGGGTTCAAAGCCCAGTACCGCAAAAACAAAAAAACAAAAGAAACAAACAAAAAAATTAATCATCCTACACCTTGAAATGTATGATTTAACTTTTACTTAATACCAACCAGGTTTAAAATTAGAATTAGAGTTTTTTTTTTTTTTTAAGTGAAAGGGTTTGATAATTGTTATGGTTTGAATCTAAAATGGCCCTGAAAGATCATGTATATCAACATTTGGTCCCCAGGTGGTGGCGCTGCCCTGGGGATTTATGGATCTCTGGGAGGTGGGTCTCACCTTGCAGAGGTAGGTCTTAGCTTTGCAGAAGCAGGTCACTGAGGGTGGGGCTTTGGAGGTTTCTTGGGGGGAGTTCCAGTAATTCTCTGCTCCTGATCAGCCATGATGTGAGGTCCTCAGATGCAGGCCCTTCTGCCTATTCTGTCCTACCCCTATGGACTGAGATCCTCTAAACCATGTGCCCCAATACATCATTTCTCCCATAGGTTGTTTTGGTTAATTATCAGGATAACAGAACAAAATTATCCAATATATATTTTGATTAAATTATTCACTGACTTTTTACAGGACCAACATTAAGTAAACCGATTGATGAGGCAAAGCCCTTCCACTATTTAAGAACAGAATATGTTGTAACAGAGGATTTTACATTTAAAGAAACCTTTGACTCTGTCTACTCCTATCCACCCCCAGTGAAGTGATCCCTCCATGCTATAACTGATGGAGGATGTCCAGTGTCAGCCTGAACACTTCCAGGGACATTGCTCAACTCTCCTAGGCATCTTATTCCATTTGGGAACATTTGAACTTCTTAAGAAATTCTTCCTTGTTCTGGGCTGAAATAAGCCTGTTTTCACCCATGGCCCCAGTTCTGTCAGGGCAAGTTAGCCTCTTCCTTCACTTGAGAAGATTCCAAATAATTATTCTTCCCAATTGCATTCTTTGGAAAGTTAAGCTTTCGGCGTTCCTTCACACTTTCCTAACACCACTTGGGCACCAGTCCTTCAAGTCACTGCTCCATTCTAGCTCTTTGGTCAAGTTCCAGTTTGACAAATTAACAATTTTCTGGAAATGCTGAACAAAATGTCATAGATGTACACTGACCAATAAAAATGACATTAGTACTAGGACTTCCCTGCTATCATTGGGATCTTAAATGTTCCCCACAGGTCCACATGGTAAAGCCTTGGTCTCCAGAGTGGAGCTATGGGGAGGTGGTGGAGCCTTGAGGAAGTGGGGTTGAGGGGGAGGAAATTAAGTCATTGGGGGTGTGCTCTTCAAGGGGATTGTAGGAACTCAGTCTCTTCCTCTTTCTGTCTCTCCCCTGCTTCTCTTCCCAGTCATGAAGTAAGCATTTCTTTTCCTTTCTTTCTTTTTTTGGTTTGTTGAGTTAGGACCTTGCTATGAGGGTGGCCAAAAACCTGCTATGTAGCTCAGGTTGGGCTTGAGCTTGCAATCCTAATGTCTCAGTCTTCCAGGTACTGGGATTCGAGGTGTGCACCACCATGCCTGGCTCAACATAAGCAATTTTGTTCCCCATGTGTTCTTGTCACGATCTGCTGTCACAGGCCCCAAGCAACAGACCAGCTGATCATGGTCTGAAATCTCCAAAATGGTGGGCCAAAATAAACCTTTTATCTTTATAAGTTGATTATCTCCAGAATTTTCATAGTAACAGAGAGTTAACTCATTCATTTCCCTAAACTGGATCATTTCCAGTGGAATAAATAAATAATTTTACAATTAAGACCTACATTCATTTTTGCAATTGTCTTTAAGATTTAGAAGCCAAAGCTGTCTCTTCTATGCTAGGTGATATAGAAATGCAAGGATTCAATAAATCATTAGTATATGAATTTGAGAAGACTCAGCTGGGGGTGTAACTCAATGGTAGAGCACTTGTCTAACAGGCACAAGGCCCCTGAGTTCCACCCCTAGCACTGAAAAAAAAGGAATTTGAGAACATTCAAAGTTTTCATAGAGAAATAATTCACGTATGCATGTATATAGTTGTTACATTTATCTGGAAGTTACTGTAAGGCAATGTCAGCTTTTCACCCCCAGTGTCTGGCATCTGTGGGATGTATCATATATAATTCACAAAAAACAGACACTGCATGAAGATGTTTGTTAAAATATTTTACCTTTGACAGATTCCATGCCTGCCAGAGCTCACAGAAGACACCCAACTGCCACAGAAGAACTAGATCAGTCTGCAGGGCAGGGTGTTCTGGTGTGTCGAGAGTGTTGTGGGGCCAGACCCCTGGGTTTTATTTCCATGAAGACTATGCAGTGCTGAGAGTTGTATGTCTTTTCAGGGGAAGATTTGGTGGTAGCAACACCTTGGCCTGATAGCAAACAGTTGTACAGAGAGCAGAGGTGTGGGCTATAAGTTCATGTTCTGCTTATCTTAGTGCTTCATTGTGCTTTGTATTGTTTGTGATCTGTATTTTTGGCTTTGATCTTATTGCATTGGTTTAGATTGTATGTTTAAATTGTTTGAGTTCTTTGATAAACAAGCAGTGTTTCTTTATTTACTTATTTATATCCCGTTTTATTCCAAAAATGATACAGGGCAGCTTACGGAAATGCCTATGGCTCCACAAGACCAAATAGAATATAAAAATAGCTAAGTACATCTGGCCAACCAGAATTGTTAGGGCCATGAAAATAAGAACAATCCAGATGTGGTCTTGGTATGCTTGGATGTGCTGTGAAACATTACACTCTAGTTAGAGGTGAGCCATGGTGGATGCCTGGCTTTCTGGAAGCTAACGTGGTAACGTGACTTAAAATTCCAAGTGACTTAAATAAATTAATTGCTCAAAAAAGAGAACAAGTGTTTCTGACAGCAGAGAGAAATCGCCCCTTTGGGGAACTCACCCAGTGAAGGAAAATCCACTTGTTCATTCTCTGTATGGGACACTCCTTTCCACCCAGGAATACGGATGCAAGATAATCTTTGCAGGCAACCCACCAACCTGGAGGCCACCGTGCATAGCTTTTGGAAGATGGAGTGAGGAGACCTGGGTCACATACCCGGGACTGCCCCATTCCACTCCAAGCATGGTGGCTTTCAATTAAATTTACAACCCTGAGCCCATCTGACCTTAGCCTTCACTGGTCCGGAGATCCTTAGACAACCTAATTGTCTTATTTTGTATGTACCTTTGATGTATGTGGCTTTTATGTTGAATGACTGTGTTCAGCACAGGGGTGCTCCTTTCCAGGGCTTTGTGTTGCAAAGTTTGACTTTCATCCTTCAGTTAAATCCAATTAGGAAAGCCGACTGGAGGAAGTTCCCATAAAAGCGAGATGTTATTACGTGCTAATGAAAGGCAGGCCGAAGGAGTGAGTCTCCTGGTTACGCAAGTCATAAACACGAGGTTTTATTCCCATCAAAAGGGCTTAATTACTTGTCTCCCAGGCTGTCCCATGATTAGAGCATGCTATGATTAGGTGTCAAAGGATGCCGTCTGCACGCAGAGTGTGCTCTGCTGCATATTTGGCATAATGGTTTTTGTTGAGCCTCTCCAAGCTTAAAATTCTAAACCGTTCTACTTTACAGCAATATGGTCCCACAGATAGTCTCAGGTAGACCACTGCAGGAGAGGAATGGGTGGGGTGCCCATGGGACCCACCTTGCAAGTCTTTCCCAGGTCAGTCCATCTCGGTCTTCCACCTTCATGCCAGCTGTCCCACAGTGGGGGTTGGGGGATAGTGTCTCTCCAGGGTCCCTCCTGCCTTGCCAGTGGACCCTGATCAATGACAGTGGCTGTTCCCAAGGGGCCTTGCAGGGGTCAGCCAGACCTCAGTACTGCAGCACAGCACGGGGAAACTTGGGGCAGGATTCTTCCTTCGCTGGCCACACAGCACCCCCTTGTGCACCCCGAAGAGGGGCTCCCAATGGCACCCTGGGGCTGTGCTCCCTCCCTGGTCACCTTGCCTGCGTTCTTCAGGCCGCTCTGCTCTTCTCACAGAGGGGTGGTCAGATCCCTTCAGCCAGGCCACTTCTCTGGGAAACAAATCCCCTCTCTCTGAACAGGGGTGTGCGTGTGTGTGTGTGGATTACCTGTGTCTCTCCGTGTGAGTTTGTCTCCCTGTGTGAGTCTCTCTGGGTGTGCGTGTGAGCACACTAGCGTCTGTGTGGGGGGTGAGGGTGGCGCCCGTCTCTCATTCAGTTTGGTCTGCGTGGTGGTCTGTGTGTCTCTAGGTGTGAACGTGCAGGTACCTCTGTGTGACAGCGTCTCCATCTCCATGTGACTCTGTGTGGTCTCTGTGTGGTGTGTGTGTGTCTGTGGTGTGTGTGCATACCCATGAGGGAGGGCATGTGCATACATGTACATGGTGTGTCTGTGCATGTATGTGAATATGTGGGGAGGGGGTGTCATACAAGGGAGTGTGTGTGGTGTGTGTGAACATGTGTTATACACATGTGTGCTGGGTGCCTGTGTGTGCACACGTGTGTGTGGGAGTGTTGGGGAGGAGGGTGCTTCCCCCGGGTCTTCTCCTCTGTGCTGTGAATCAGCGTCCCTTCCCTCTCCTTGCCTTCTCTTCCCAGCCCTAAAGATGGCAGCTGCCCAGACTAGTGGAACCATCAGCAGAGAACCAACTCTGAAGAGTCCTGCATGACCCTGCAGTAACCGCACTGCCCACAGGAACCCAGGCTCTTCTCATCCCAGCCACCGTGCCACACCCAGAACAGCACTGTTTATTTTCTCTTACTCATAGTTGTAAGAAGTATTTGATTCCCCTGGAAATGCTTATAATGTAAGAGCTAATCCAAAATAGACTTTGTAAACATTTTTGTATTTGTCCCCCACCCTCCATTCCCTTTTCCCAATGAAAGTGCTGCCTCAGTTCATCTTCAGAAAAGCACAGCAGACACACATAATAACCAGTATCCAAAATGATCATTGGAGGAGTTAGGCACTGTGGCACACACCTGTGATTCCAGCGACTTGGGAGGCAGAGGCAGGAGGATCTCCAATTTGAGGCCAGAGGCAGCCTGTGCAACTTAGCAAGACCTTGTCTCAATTTAAAAAGTAAAAAATGTGCTGGAGGTGCATCCCAGTGGTAGAGCACTTACAAAGTGTGCACAAGGCCCTGGGTTCAACCCCCAACTACCTAAAAAAAAAAAAAAAAAAAAAAAAAATCATTGGGAAGCACCACCTCTGAATGTGAAAAATACTAGAATTCCCAGAATATCTTTCCTCTTCAGACTTGTGTTATTAATCCTCAATCTTTTTGCTACATTTTTGAGACAGAAGATGCCACCCGTAGCACATCCCCAGCACCTCAGTTCAGTGACAGTCCTGGTGTCCAGCATGGGACACCCCCTGCCGGCTGCTCACAAACCCGCATCCATTGCTCCAGCGTGCAGTGCCATGGCCCCAGGTACAGGTTTCCCATAGCTCATCACCAGCTGAAGACTGTGTCTTAGCCTCGCATCTTCCCAGCCTTTCCTGAGCTGTTCAGGACCCTATGCCTGGCCCTGCCTATAGCCCTGGCCTCATCCCATAGCAGGTGTGTCTCTGGCAGCGCCTTCCATATCTGTGATTTCAGATCTGTGATTATTTATCTTTTTTGTTAGAAAGCAAGAGAAGGGAAGTTGACTTGTCCCCTGGTGGTGTCCTTGTGGGCCCCAGTCCCTTGCACCTGAAATGCCTTTGGGTGAATTTATTTCATGGGCCAGCTGGTTCCTTACCAGTCTTAAAGCCCAGCCTCATTAAAACCTACTCTAGACAGAATTCAAAGTCACAGAATATTACAAAATCTGACCAGAGAGTACCAATTTCATCAGAGCTCTGGCAATAAAACTAGAGATCTTTAGCTTCAAAAACTATCTTGTGAGCCAATTTGAAATACCTAATTCTGTGTAAAATATACAGACGTCTCCCTAGTATAAATGCTAGTTTAATTCTTAATCTCAAACTAATGTCAGGACCAAAGTTAATTATAATTTCTTCTGTGGAAAAAAAAAATCCAATGTTTAGGTAAGAATCAGAAAGGGCTCCCTTTCCTCATCGGGCAGAGAAAAGACCCTGGTCTGGGAAAATGACAGACGGTCCTAGCCACCCCTGTGAAGCTCTGTCTTTTCTGTTCAGTACCTGAACACAAGGCAGCCACACCTCCTGGTTCCACAGCATCACAAAACAAACAGAGCTCTTCCTGGAATTGCACTCTCCTGGCCCGTGCCTAAAACTGGCCTCTGGGAGCGGAGGGGGCCAACTTGGCCAGTGTGCTATGGAGCCAGTCCAAGGTGAGAGGCCATGATAGGCAGAAGGATTCCTAGCAACAACCAAGTAGACTTTATCCATCCCTGCAGGGGATGTTAAATTTGCGAAGATCTGCTGTTTTCATACATTTGTGTTTTTAATAAGATGTAGTAGATTATAACTCAGCAAGTGGGTTGAGAAGAAGTGCCATATTGGATCTCAAAGACACACTCAGTAGTCTACATTTAGAAGTCGTTAGTTTGGTTAATGCTTAGCTAAGCGATAGGTTGCCTGCAGCCCTGCCACTGTGGTGTTGGATCCTGTCAGATCTTGGAAGCTAAGCAGGGTCAGGCCTGGTTAGTACTTGGATGGGAGACTGCCTGGGAACATCAGGTGCTGTAGGCTTGGGAGAAGGACCTGGCAACCCACTCCCCCCAAAAACAAATCAATCCGCCACTGAAAACCCTATGAATAGCAGAGAAGCACTGACAATACTGTTTCACCTGTGGTATGTAGGGTCGCTATGAGTCGGACACTGACTCGACAGCACCTAACAACTACAACAATAAATGATAGGTCTAGTCTTGTGCTCCAAATTAAAAATGATCAAGTCAAAGCATTTACCCACAAATGAAAAGACTGGGAGCTCGGGGTATAGACCTGTTGGTGAGTGGTTGCCAGCTCCTCCCCTTCCTATGGGCCCAGTGACTTCCTCTGTATACTGACACAACCAGCACTGACTGATCCCTAGGGGTGGAGTGGGGACTAGAGGGGGGTCACTCAGGTGGAAACTCTCCCTGGACCCAGCAACAAGCCCTGTAGCCTCATGCTGCACCTGGGCAGCCCTGGGTGCCACATACCTGCCTGGTAGATCAAGACCACCAGCTAGCTTGTTTTTCCATTGCAGGAGCTGCATATGGCAGACAACAGGAAGCCAACCCATGGCAAGAAGCCCTGCAGAGTCCTATTAAAGATTATGAGCCCCAAGGAGAACAGAGGTGTGCTGAGCCCACTCCCAGGTCAGCCAAGGAAGTCTGGGCCAGGACTGTGGTGTGGGAACCCTGGAGATATGGGTCTCAAACCTGTCAGGTGGAGCCACCCAAAAGGGGGTACACAGGAAAGGGAGGAGGTACAGAGGGGGTGGGTGAAGCTAGGCTCCAGAGTGGGTATTGAGAGGTCAGGGTGGCTACGAGGAACTCCTAGGGCCAAGTTGTCCTCCATGGGGACAGGGCTGGCTTGAGGGATATGTGTAAGGACTCTCGTGCCTGGTGGGCATTGCTGCGGGCCAGTGAGTCTTAGCTGGATGCCCCTCCCTCACTTGTTTTCCTTTGTGTTTATTTCAGCTTTTCCTCCCCTTTCCCCAAACAATTCCAAAGGACCAACAAGGAAATCAGTTTGTAGCCCATTCCTGAAACAATTAGTCATTGAAAACCTATGAATAGCAGAGAAGCACTGTCAGATATAGTGCTGGAAAATGAGCCCTTGGGGCTGGAAGACATTCAAAGGATGACTAGGGAAGAGTTGCCTCCTCAAAGTAGAGCCAGGAAAGGAGTAAGACCTCAGGGACCTCCTTTGGCTGTTGCAGCATGATCAAAATGAGAAGAAACACAGTGACTACAACAGTAGGCTCAAACATAGAAAGATCGTGTGCCTGGCACAGTGTCAGGTAGTGTTTCATTCCGATTTTAGGGTTGCTATGAGTTGGACCTGGCTCAAAAACAACAACAAAGGAAAGAACCCCCCCTTCCCACCTCATTCTCCCAAATACCTATGGGCTGTGTCCTCCTGGCTCCATCCCCACTGCCCGCAGCCCTGTGCCCTGAACCCTCAGTCAGAGCTGGGGTTCACTATGCAGGAAGGGGTCCCCAGCCCTCTGGGGCTGGTACATTTTCTGCCATCAGCAGGGATCAACTAAAACAAGGAGGGGGGTGGTCACAGGGGACACTTGTGCTGCAGAGGAGATGATGGTCTGACAGAGGCCAGAAGGTCAGAGGGTGGTGGGCTGAAAAGTCAGGGCGTTTTGCCCGGCCAGCCCACTGGAAAGAGCAGGGTCGCATAGGAGAGACAATGGGATCTGATCGTTGGGATCCTGGATTTTGGTAGCTCACTCCACTGAGAAGATTTGTGTCCTAGTATTACCAGTGCCTCCAGAGGCACAGGAGTGTCATCCTTAGAAATGTCCCCTGAATACTTGTGTCCAAGAGATAAGGTTATGTGGAGCCATGGGGACCCGAGGGCTTGAGAGCTTCTCCGCCAGGCTGGGGAGCTCCCCACTCCTCAAGCAACCTGGCATCAACAGCTGCCTCTAGAGACCCCTGAAGCCACCATGCTTGCTTCAAACCAGCAGGGTTTAGTTGCTGCTGAGTTTAGGGAGTCAGGGAGATTTACAGGAGGAAAAAAACCCCAAGAGACAGCACAGGTCTGCCCTGTTTGCATTGTGGCATCCCTGGAATGCGGGGGCGGCACATCACCCACTGAGCACACACGTGTCCAATGGCCATGCCAACAACGTCCGGATTTAGGGGCTCTCCTGCCCGTGACTTGCAAAGGCTGGGAAGGATTTGCAATCCCAAAGCCCGTGAACTCCCACGCCAACCAGCTGCAAGGGATTTCAGTGTTCCCTGTGAGTACAGAGAGGACTCTGTGCCCTGCTTCTAATAAGGCGACTGTGGGAGAGTAAGACAGTCATGACGATGGCTACTGAGGACCCACTGTGGGCTGCGCTGGGCTGGGTGCCTGGAAGGTATTATTGGTGAAAGTGAGAAGAGAGTCCCCAGACAGGCACTTAATATGTTTATCTGTTGCTGTTTAACAAACTATCCCAATGCCCAGTGAGGCTTAAAACAGAAATTTATTATTGTATCTCATGGTGATGTGGATTAGGAATTCAGGTGGAGCAGGTCACAGAGGACCTCAGCTTGGCTAGGGCTGGGGAGGGACATCTCTCTCTCCATACAGACCCTTTAACTGGGCCCATCATAGTGACTTCAGGGTAGTCAGACTGCCCAGGGTCCTGAGAACACGTGTTTTGTGTTTCCAGATGGGAAGTGGGGAGGTGTCTATGCCCCAATGCCAGGGACCTGAGAATGGCCCACATCACCTCTGTCAGGCTCTGTTGGTCAAAATAGTCGCTAAAAGCCCCAGGTTCAAAAACTGCAGACATGGAGGTGACCACTCGACAAGAGTGTCCCAGGCACAGTGCCGTGTTGGCCAGCTTTCTATTACCGTAGCAAAATGCCTGAGACAATAAACTTATGAAGAGGAAAGGTTGACTTTGGCTTCCAGTGTCCCATACATGGACCCTTGGCCTTGTCTTGTTGGTGAGGCGGTGCATCCTAGCGGGGGCAAGTGGCAGAGAAAGCTGATCACTTTGTGATGGCTGAGAAACGACAAAAGAGACTGGAGAGGGGGCTAGTGTCCCTTCCGGGGACATGTCCCTAGTGGCCTCACCTCCTTACTCTCGCCTGACACCTCTCAGCAACACATGCTGGGGACAATGCTTTTGACACACATGCCTCTGGGAAAAGCTCCAAATCCAAACTATAGCACCACACTATTATTTTTATATTATAAAAGAAGAAACTGAAGCTCAAAGAGGTCGAACAATGTGTATACCATAAGAAACTCAGCTGAGGGTTGGAAGTATAACCAATTCTAAGCCTTTTCCCCCTCCAGTCTATGGCTCTGTTCTCTCAAAATGCAGACATTGGCCTAAGATGAGCTGATGGGCAAACTACTTTTTTGATAGGATTTAGAACAAGGCAGAGCAAATCATTTTGCTATCCTCTTTTTATGATCTATATCACTGGCCAAAGAGCCCCAGTCCAATCAGTACATAGTCGAAGACTCTAATGCATCTCAGTGTGAGAGGTTGTTTGAGGTACAAGTAGAGCGAGAAATACAAGTGAAAAAAAAAATCACAAATTTAGATGCAAACTACCTAGCTCATGGTAGGTTTCTTCCCCCAGAGGGTAGAAATATATTTACATTATGCTATAAGCTAGAGTCCAGTGGGAACCCTTTGTTATTATCACATTTCCTCTTGAGAAGGGTTTATAAATGAAAACACAACTTGCTATTTTAGTATTTTGTTTTTCAGGAAAGAAAAACCCTTTGCAAAAACACATTTAAAAGGAAAAACTTATCCATTTCAAGCCCTTATTTATTTTCTAATCTGTCGAGCTAAAACTGTCTTCTTTCATCTCTGGTTTTGCTGGGGACTGGAGAGAAGAGAACCCCCAGCCCTGCACGGCCTTTCTCCACACCTGGAAGGTCTTCCTTCATTTGTGGGCAATTCTTAATCTTTCCTTTCCCAGGCCTGCAATTGTAAAAGCACACGCTTATCTCCCCTGATTGTGGGCCCAGAGCTCCGCCCAGTGGGCAGGTAGGGAACAGGACTAAGGGAGGCCCAGCTTCCTGACAGTGGTCACCTGGGGTCTTCTGCAGCACCAGCAAATGACGATCTTGCTGCATACCCACTACTACACGTTCCGAGCTCTGTAGCCCTTCTGTGCCTCTTTTGCAAAATGTGTCCTCAGCTACCCCAGGATCTTGGGAAAAGGGGCTCTGTTGCTCCTTTTGCAGCCCTCTTGCATTTTATGGGCTTTGAACATGTCATATCTTAGTAAACTTTACATTGTCTCGTAACTCATGAGTGCTTTTAGGCTTCTTTATTAACATTTACTGATTTCCAATAACAGATGTGGAGGAAAGTTGTAAGAGATGAATTTGGAAGATTCTTAAGCATGAGTCAAGCTTTGTGTAGTTTTGTTGTTAGGTGCCATCAAGTCAGTATCTGACTCATAGCAACCCTCATAGGATTTTCAATGGCTGAGTGTTTCGGAATTGCCTTGGGAGTGGATTGCCAGGCCCTTCTCCCATTTTTGCGGTGCTGGGAATTGAACCAGGACCTCAGAGACTGCAGCACAGCACTGTACCCACTGAGCTAAATCCCAGCCTTGTGTAGTCTTAGGTCTTTCTTAACCAAGGCAGACGTGTGCTGGTTTAATAGCCCTGCAGCGAGGTGGCCTCCTAGGAAGGCCCAGGCACACCCATGCTTCCCATGTCTGCTGCTGCATTGGATACTAACATGCTTAGTCCAGAGAGCTCAGGGCTCAGTCGTCACTTCCTTAGGGTCTTTACTAAGTCATCCCCTGCCCGGCGAGGACACAGGTCCCACCCTTACATGCTCTGTGGTGTCTCCGCTGCCCGCTTCAGCTTCACCAAGGCACTAGCTCCCTCTAGCACTCCGTACACACTGACAAGCTACTTTTTGCTTCTCCTCTCTCCCCCAGTCACATCCTCCTGGACAAGAATGGCATCTTCACGAGCACCAGGTGAGGGTTTCAGTGAGGAGTGTTGGTAGCTGTGTCCCTGAGCTGGGGAAAGTGTCTGGCACTGAGCAGGTGCTCTGCACAATCGGCTGAACAGGCGTCTGAGTAGCAGACAGCACAACCTCAGGTCACAGCTCTGTGTTCCCAACAGCTTCAAAGTGTGAGATTATTTTATTTTATTTTACTTTTTTAGGACTTTGTTCAAGCACCTTGCTTGATCTTTATTGTATTCAACTTGCTCACTCATTATTTATTGAAAGACACAGGTAGTATTCTTATCAAATATACAGAATGAAAGGAAGTCAAAAAGACAATTTAGTAGCTGAGAAAATGAAGATCACAAATAATTTTGATTCACTATAGCAATGACCTAAATTTAGCACAATGGGGTAGGGATGTAGCTCAGTGGTAGAACACTTGCCTGGCATATACAAGGCCTTGAGTTTGATCCCCTATGGCAAAAACAAAACAAAATAACCTCCTCCAAACCAACCCCCCAAACAAACAAAAATCAACCAACAACAACAAAAAATAAAAAATAAAAAAATAAAAACACACACACAAAGAAATATGATAGGTAGAGCTTCAGTATGTAGTTGTTTTATACTTCACTTAATCTGCACAGTATTAAAAATAACTTATTATAAAATGATACATACAAAATCTTTTATTTATGATTATTAATAAGAAAAGTCAAGCCAGGTGTTGTGGTACATGACTGTAATTGCAGCACTCAGGAGACTGAGACAGGAAGATCAAGAGTTCAAGGTGCCTGGCATGGTGGCACACACCTGTAATCCCAGTGACTGGGGAGGCGGAGGTGGGAGGATCGCAAGTTCAAGACCAGAGGCAGTCTTTGTAACTTAGTGAGACCTTGTCTCAAAAAGTACAAAAAAAAAAAAAAAAAAAAAAAAAAAAAAAAAAAAAAAAAAGGACTGGAGGCGCAGCTCAGTGGTCCAGCACTTGCAGAGCATGCAGGTGTGAGGCCCTGGGTTCAACCTCCAGTACCACCAAAAAAAAAAAAAAAAAGAGTTCAAGTTCAGCCTGGGTTACATAGTAAGACCCTGTCTTAAAAAACAAACAAACAAACATAAGAACCCACAAAGCCACCGCTCTTTGAGCATGTGCTTTATGCCAGGCACTCTGTTGAATGCTTATACAGTCCTGTAATTTAATGTCTTCAGGATGTTTTAATTTGGAAATTAAGTGTTACTTTCAAAACATCATTAATGAAGTTAACCATGAATATTGATTTATGTTGTTATTTCAATTTTGCATAATTTATAATTGCACAAAATGTAACCACATGAATGTATTCTCCTTGAAAAATCTGAATGATTGCAATTAGGCTAAAGTCCTCTTCACATGCATACTTATGGGATATATTTTTACAAAGAGAATATTTGCTAGTCAGGCAAGGTGGCATATGCCTATAATCCCAGCAACTCAGGAGGTGGAGGCAAAAAAATCTTGAATTTGAGGCCAGAGGTAGCCTGAGTAATTGAGCAAGTCAAATTAAAAAATTAAAAATGGGCTGGAGGTGCAGCTCAGTGAGAGCACTTGCAAAGTATGTACAAAGACCTGGGTTCAACCCCCAAGTACTACCAAAAAAAAAAAGGACAGAACTTGGTTATCTGCAAATAGTCCAATAAAATACACAAGATGACTCTGTGGAGCCAAATCAGGAAGCTAGTTTTCTCTTTTATCCAAAGATAGCTAACAAAATAAGTTCTATATCTTTCCTTCTTTTCAAAACTAATATTCATCAAGAACAATTGTGTTCCTTAAAGTAGATGTGAAACGGATCCGTGTAATGAAACACTTAATGCTTCCGCTCTTTCCAGCTTTACTGTTCTTGGGCAATGGTCCTTAGTTTTGTGTACGAAATCGTTAGATTACTTTTATGTGGAAAGTTCATGGGCACGAAATGTTGGCAGAACCTTTATGGTAACCCAAAGTGGGCATCAACTTTTACTTGGATGCCTGTGACTAGTTATGGTATGTGTGCATGGCGCCACCGTGTGTTCATGTCTGGGAACTGCAAGACTCTGAGCAAGGAGCAACAGGAAAGCCTTGCCAGGACTCCCTACCCCTCTGGATAGGCTGGGCCTCCCACTGTACCGGGCTTATTGTGTGTTAGGGGTGCTTCTTTCTCGGCCTCTTGACAACTTACTTCAGTCCTAGATAATAAACTTCCAGCTCTAATTTTCCAATTATTACAAAAATTTCAAACTATTATGTAGTAATGTACACTGATTTCTTAAAAACATTTTGAAAATCTACAATTGGTCCAAGGCAATTAAGCAGAAGTGCTACATGAGCTGCTATTAAACTACTAAACAACAGATTTTTAGGTCTATTATACTACACTGGGCAGGTATAGATTTCCGAGTCAGATGGTTGAGATCAAGTCTCCACCTTTCCATTTATTGGCTGTTTGCTCTTGGGCAAGTTACTCAGCTTCTCTGAATCTGTCTCCTCATTTGTGAAAGGAACTAACAATAGTGCTTCTAATGCACTTAGCTGAGCTTCTGGCAAACGGTCATCAGCAGCTGTAGGGCTGGGTGGAGGTTTCAGCCGGTGACCTCCACCGCGTCCCTGGAGGGACAGGCAAGCTCCAGATGCAGATTCTGCTCTCTGCACCACTGGCCCAGGTTGGCCTCACTGGAACCTTGCTATGCGCAGTCACATGGGCTGTGCTGTCCTTGCTAAGGGAAGAGGAGTGCGTGGTGGCGGGTGTGTCCTGTGGCCTTTCACACACCCTGGCTCCCTCACCCTATATCTGAAATTCATTTGAAAGTAAGAGGAAATGACCAGGCTGCAGGAAGCCTGGGGTCAGCCCCGCCCAGGGAGAGCAGGGCAGGGCTGCCTCCATCCCCAGGAGCCTCAATACACATTGGGCCTGGGTCTCCCAAGCGGGAGGACTCGCTACTCTGAGGCAGCCAAGCAAGCCTGTGTGGCCACCTGACTTTGTGGAGCTTACATTCCAGAGGGGACAGAGGGGCCTCAAGGAAAAGGAAATGAAAAATCCAGTGACTTCCTATTCAGAGGTGACGGATGGGGCAGGGTAGGATCAGGGTTGGGGAGAAGCAGAACACAGGAAGTAGGCTGTGGATTCAGAAGGTTGCTCTGCAGGCCCCAGGAGCCGAGGCCCTGCGCCAGGGAAGGAACAGGGCCAGTGTAGCCAGGGGAATGGTCAGGAACAATGTTGGGCAGACCAGGGCATGCACAAGAGTGGAGGCCATGCTAGGTCTGGAAGCCAGCGCCAGGTCTCCAGCTTGTACTCCAACATGAGAGAGCGAGTCTTGCTGGGGAGCTCTGAGCGGCAGGGACGTGAGCTGGGGTGTTTGAAAGGGGTTCTCTAGCTGCTGTGCTGAGAATCCCCTGGGAGGGCCAGGGTAGGACAGGGGCGGACAGTAGTGACTTGGGCCACATGGCAGTTGTGGGGAGGGAGAAGTGGTTGGCCCTGCATGCTGTCTGAAGCTGGAGTCCACAGAATTCCTACAGATGGCCCATAGTATTTGAGATAAAGGATGGTGAGGATGCCATAAAGGGTCTGGGCAGTGAAAGATGGAGAGGCCATCAGTCCACAAGGGTGAGACAGAAGGGGACTGCATGGTGATGATGGTGGGGTCCAGAGCTGACAGTCATCTGAGGGCTGAGACTTCTAACGGGTGCAGTTGACAGGCATTGGGCAAGGGGTTCTTCAGATATTCAGGGATGATTTTTATCAACATGTTCCTTAATATATTATCAATGTGCTCATTATGATTTACAAAAATATGGTTCATAATTTGTTTTTCTGTCAGTTTTATCCCAACAAAAGCCAAGGACAATTTTCTAAAATTAACAACAGGGCTTGTTCCAAAAGTTGACTTGTAAATTTGTTATTTGTAAATCACAATATATTTTCTCAGAGAAATGATTTAGTGACTCATGGCTCAATTTTTTTGGCTATATATTTGCATCACTGTGACCAAAACTCCTCTGAGACAACTTCAGGGTAGAAAGATTTATATTGGCTCACAGTTTCAGAGGGTCCAGTCCATGGTTGCTTGGCCCCACGCACTTGGGCAAAACATCATAGTTGCAGGAGCATGTGGAGCAGGAAGCTGCTCACCTCAAGGCCAGCACGAAGAACAGAGAGGAAAGGGACCCAGGGACCAGGCAGAGACTTCAAAGCATCCCCTATGGGATGCCTATGTCCTCTGGCTAGTCCCCCTACCCCTTAAAGTTTCCTGAACCTCCCCAAACAGTGCTACCAACTGGTGAACAAACTTTCAACACATAAGTCTATGGGGGCATTTCATACTCAAACCATACCATTCTCCTCCTGGCCCCCAAAGGCTCGTGGCCATCTCATAACGGAAAATGAAGAATTTATTCCATCTCCAAAAGTTCCCATCCTAACAGTTCCAGCATGGTTCAAAGATTTAAGTTCAACATCTCCTGTGAGACTCAAGGCAATCTCTTAGCTATGAGCACCTATAAAATTAAAAACAAGTTACATACTTTCAAAATGAAATGGCATAGAGTACACACTTTCATTCAAAAGGGGAAGAATAGGAGAATAGCAAGGAAAGATCAGACTAAAGCAAGACCAAAACCCAGCAAGGCAATATTAAATCCTGTAGCTCCATGTATAGCATGTGATGGTTGTGTTGTGAGTTCCAAAGGGCTTGGGTAGCCTTAGCCCTCTGTCCTTGCCAGTTGTCACCCATATATCTTCTCCCTCGGGCAGGCCCTACT
This sequence comes from Pedetes capensis, assembly GCA_007922755.1. NCBI lineage: Eukaryota > Metazoa > Chordata > Mammalia > Rodentia > Pedetidae > Pedetes > Pedetes capensis. Next base: position 98,951 of record VMDO01005160.1, read on the forward strand.
TGTTGCCTGCAGCTTTCCTCAGCAGAAATTCTACGTTCCCAGCATCTCCAACATGCTGGGGTCTCCACTGCAGCTTAGGTTTCACCCTCACAACTTCACACATTGCCCTCTCAGAGGCTTCCTACAGAGATGCCAATCCTATTACAAATTGCCTGGCCTACTAAGTCTTCCTTTGAAATCTGAGTGGCAACCTCCATGACCCCACAACTCTTACATTCTGTATGCCTGCAACACCAGCATTATGTGGGCAATACCAGGGTCTGCCACTAGCATGAGCAATCGCTGGGCTCCATTAGATCATGGTTGAGTGGTTTCTCAAGGCCTGGGTGACCAAACCCAGGAAAACAATTCCCTAGGAGAACCTGTATGAGAAGGGTGCCACAGAGCAATCTTTTCAAAGCAAAATATTTCAAGTAAGTTAAAATCTTTATACCCTTGATCTTACAATAAATGGGGTCTGGCCAATTCCTGAGGTGCCTTTAATGTATCTTTCCTGTGATTCTGGTATGAAGTATTTGATTTATTCCCTTCCCCCCATACTAGGGATTGAACCCAGGGCCCCATGCATGCTAGGCAAGTACTCTACCACTGAACAAGATCCAGACCTTAATTTCTTTTTAATGATATTGGTTTCATTAACAACAAAGCCTTCCTTGTCTGAAACTTTGAAAATGTTCCTTTTCTGGCTAACCTGGACATTTTTCAAATCTTTTTACTCTGTTTTTTTGCTCCCAATTCTCACTCTAAATCTGGCTAAAAGCAGCCAGAAATAGCCATGCCACAGCCTGAATGCCATGCTGTCTTGCAATTTCTTCTGCTAAGTTAGTTATTCCATTATATTTTAATTCAGCCCCACTGAAAGTCTCAGAACATGGAAAAATGTAGACAAATTCTTTGCCAAAATGTAACATGTGTGGCTTCTAGTCCAATTCCCAACAGAATCCTTGTTCCCATCTAAAATCTCCAGAACAGTCAGGTGCAGTGGTGCATACATGTAATCGCAGCAACTCAAGATACCAAGGTAGGAGGATCACAAGTTCAAGGCCAGAGGCAGCCTGCATAACTTAGAAAGGCCCTGACTCAAAATAAAAAAATAAAATATGGGCTGGAGGTGCAGCCTACTGGTAGAGCACTTGCAAAGTTTATGTAAGACCCTGGATTCAACTCCCAAGTACAAAAACAAATAAACAAACAAAAAACGCTCAAGAGCATGGCATCACTGTTTGCATTCCTTTGGGAATTCTAGTCTTCTGAGCACCCACCAGATTTGCCTATTATTTTCTTCTTACAACTTTCTATGCATCCTCTAGCAAATTCTTCCAAACTCTTTCAAATTCCTCCCACAAACCAGGTGTAAAGGCTTTTGAAGCATACTGGTCAAGTTTAGTTTAGACAATGACTTCACTTCTTTGGTACTAATTTTCTGTTTTAGTTACTTTTCTCATTGCTGTGACCAAACACCTAACAGAAATGACTTAAAGGAGGAAAGATTTATTTTGGTTCATGGTTTCAGAAGGTTTAGTCCATGGTTCCTTGACCCCATGTGCCTGGACAAAACATGGTAACTTGAGTGTCTGAGAAGGAAGCTGTTCAAGTTAAGGTCAACAGGGGGAAAAGAAAGAAGAAAGGGAGCTAAGGACCAGGTAAAACCTTCAAAGTGCCCTCCTTCCTCTAGCTAGGTTCCTTCTCCTAAAGTTTTGAGAACCTCCCACAATAGCACCAAAACCTCAGGACCAAGTGTTCAATAAATGAACCTGTGGGGGACATTTCAAATTCAAACCCTCATAGGCCAGGTCTCAGAAGTATATTTAATGTATAAAGGTGTTGGGGATTTTTTAAATTATATTTCTCAACTAGGGTCCCTCATGACAGCCTGAGGGGCTGACCCCTAGTTGACCCTAGGGCTCATCCCACTCACTCACACTAGCCCCTCCCATCGAGTGAGCAAAGATGGCCCCCCGGCCAGCTTGACCTGCCCTAACCACCCTAATTTTGATTGGCTCCCCTCACCACTTTCAGGTAATAACTGTCCCCACCTGGCAGGTATGTCAGTTTACCTGCTGTAACTGTCAGGTGTGTGCCCTGATTGGCTGAACCCCACCATGTGACCCTTCCAGGACCCTATAAAAGCAGGGCTCCTGGAACCCATCTTCACCCTACTGAACCTCATCCTTTGATCCTCACCTCTCTGACAGTCCCTGAACCTCATCACCTGGACCAGTGCTCCCTACTACAGGAAGACCTTCTAGCAAACCGGCAAGATCAAGCCCAGGGGCCCAAAGAGCCAAAGGCATCTAGCAAGCCACGAAGAGCCTCCCAATTCCTCCCATCCTTGGGAAGGAGGGAGGTAAAGAAGGAGAACCGCGAGAATCAAGACCATCAGACCTCCACGGAACACCAGCGGCTGTGGCTGTGCTTTTAAGGCTGAGGTGTACCAGCACTTAGCCTGCAGCATTCAGGCCTACAGCCAGCACTTAAAGGGATAGAGCTCTGCTCTATAGGGGCTGCTTGCTCCTTGCTCTCCACCAGGGGAGCATCCCAATAAACCTTACCTACCCTTGTTTAACCACCAGAAGGTCTCCTGAGGTCCTTTTTTCCCGACACTGACCACATTGTTATGTTGAGGGTTTGGCCCTAATCTTGGCTGGGCTAGAGCTAAAACCCCAACATAAAGGTATATATATATATATATATACCTTTATGTATATTTGAAAAGAGAAAAAAAAAAGACAATACTGTCAGGGCACTAGCAATTAAACAAACAAAATTTGATGATATAGGAGTTCTTACACTTCCTTATTTATGATTTGTGGCTTGATATAGAGTTCATTCAGTGAACCACACTCACTCCCTGAGCAGTGACAAAGACCCTTTGTCTCACTGAACATTCAGTTGAGCAAGGTAAGCCCAAGAATTTTGCTTCTGGGCAGCAGTCAAGGCCAGGGGAGGGAAGCATATACAGGGTATATACAGGGAACCTGGGGACTCCAACCCAAAGCACTTTCCCAGAGGTAAGTGCAGCATGAGACCCTGTGGGGCTAGCAAGCTCTATTTTCAGCTTCGTTCACATGTTGATGTGAAGCATTTCTGTCACATCCAAAAGAAGCTGGGCACCTGGGAATGTATGTTTTTATTAAGGCAGGATAAAGAAAGGGAACCTTCTGAAGGATAGGAAAGATATGGCTCAGATGGACCCACCTGGCCCAGCAGCCAGCAGAGGAGGTGGAGAGGCGAGGAGGACTAAGTGTCTGGAGAGGCCCAGGAGAAGAGGCCAGGGATTGGCTGACAGCACAGAGACAACTTTTGGTGAGGTGCTGGTAGTGGATGCTGTGATATCAAGAATCATTTTCATGGGTCACTGATGCTGAGTCTCTCTAGGACAGCTACATAGCTCAGGGTACCATCATTTGGTCCCATCTTCCATTCGCAGCTCATGCAAGCTGACTTCTCACCTTAATTGTCCTTGCTCAGTTCTTACCTCTATTTTATCGTTGGAGGAGAAAGGAAAAGGAACAGAGTAGGGGTATTTGTGTCACCTCCTATAGTCCCTGTTCTGTCTCTTCTTGTCCCTTTTACCATGAATGTAAGTTGTTGTTGTTAGGTGCCGTCAAGTCGAGTCCAATTCATAGTGACCCTATGTACAGCAGATCGAAACACTTCCTGATTCTGTGCCAGGCACATGATGGTATTTAGGTTTAAGCCCATTGTTGTAGACACTGTGTCAATCCATCTGGTGGAGGGTTTTCCTCTTTTGTGTTGACCTGCCACTCTCCCACACATGATGCCTTTCTCTAAGGATTAATATCTCCTGACTACTTGTCCGAAATATGTAAGATGCAGTGTGGCCATTTATGCTTCCAAGGAGCACTCTGGTTCCACTTCTTCTAGGACAGATCTGTTGTTTCTTTTGGCAGTCCATGGTATATTCAATAGATGTCTCCAGCACCACAATTCAAAAGCATCAATTCTTTTTCTGTCTCTCGTTCAATGTCCAGCCTTCACAACCATATGATGCGACTGAAAATACCATGGCATGAGTCAGACGTACCTTCACCTTCAACGTGACATCTTTGCTTTTCAATACTCTAAAGAGATATTTTGCCACAGTTTTTCCCAGAGCAACGTGTCTTTTGATTTCTTGACTGCTGCTTCCATGGGTATTGATTATAGAGCCAAGCCAAGCAAAATCTTGGACAACCTCAATCTTTTCTCCATTTATTGTGAAGTTACATGCTGACCCAGTCGTAAGGATTTTTGTTTTGTTGATGTTTAGTCATAACCCATATTAAAGGCTATGATATTTGATCTTCATCAGTAAATGTTTTAAATCCTCTTCACTTTCAGCAAGCAGAGTTGTGTCATCTGCATAACGCAGGTTGTTAATGAGTCTTCCTCCAATCTTGATGTGCGTTCTTCCTCATAAAGTCCAGCTTCTCGGATTATTTGCTCAGTGTATAAATTGAAGAGATAGGGTGAACATATACAGCCCTGACACACACCTTTTTCAACTTTAAACCACTCAGTGTTTCCTTGTTCTATTCCAACAACTGCCTCCTGGTTCATGTACAGATATCTCATGAGCACAATTAGGTGTTCTGGTATTCCCATTTTCCCAAGTGTTATCCATAATTTGTTATGATCCACACAATCAAATGCCTTTGCATAGTCAATAAAACACAGACATCTTTCTGATATTCTTTACTTTCAGCTAATATCCACCTGACATCAGCAATGACGTCCCTGCTTTCCCGCCCTCTTCTGAATCCCGCTTGATTTTCCGGTAATTCCCTGTCTATATATTGCTGCAGTCACTTTTGAATGATCTTTAGTAAAATTTTGCTTGTGTGTGATATTAATGATATTGTCTGATAGTTTCCACACTCAGTTGGATCCCCTTTTTTGGGAATAGGCACACATATGGATCTCTTCCAGTCATTTGGCCAAGTAGCTGTTTTCCAAGTCTGTTGGCATAAACATGTTAACACCTCCAGTGCTGCATCTGTTTGTTGAAACATCTCTATTGGTATCCCACCAATTCCTGGAGCCTTGTGTTTCACCAGTTCTTTCAAGGCGGTTTCCACTTCATCCTTCAATACCATTGGTTTCTCTTCATATGCAACCTCTTGGAATGGTTGGTCATCTACCAATTCTTCTTTGTAATAATGACTCTGTGTATTCATTCCATCTTCTTTTGATGTTTCTTGTATCATTTAATATTTTCCCTGTATAATATTTCACTACTGCCACTCAAAGCTTGAATTTTTCTTTACTTCCTTAGCATATAGTTAATACAGCTTCCCTTGTCAAAGGCCTTTTGGAACACAGAACAGTCAAATGCCCAGAAGCTATCATGGCTGTCTTTTTCTTTTTCATTCTTTCTTTGTTGGTGCTGAAATAAAATTAGGTTAAATATCATGTGCCCTCATAGATTACAGATCACATAGGGGAAGGCATTATGTTATTGTTCAATAATTGTATCCAGGTGCACAGGATCAGTGCCTTGTGCAATGTAGATACTCATTTATGTAGGTGCTTAGTAAATAATAATTCAAAACTGAACAAGTGACTAAGGGAGAATGACAAGGAAGCCATAGATCTCTTAGGAAAACTTCTAGGTTTTTCCAGTGGTTTTAGAGCATGACCATGCTGGGTGGTTATTAATGTAAAATTTCACATAAAATGTAAAGCTTTTGTTTTAGTCCCCTTTTTATTGCTACAACAAAATACCCCAGGACTATGTAAATTATGAAGAATATAAATTCATTTGGCTCATGGTTCTGGAGGCTGGGGTGTCCAAGGGCATGGTGTTAATAATATCTGCTAGGCTCCCGGTGAGGGCTTTCTGCTGTATCATAACATGGTAGAAGGCATAACATGGAGAGATGCATGAAGTATGCCAGCTTGGATGGACCTCTTCTTATAAAGCCACTCATAGCATTATGGGTATGCCACCCTTATGATCTCATTTAGTTCTAATTACCTCCCAAAAGCCCTGGCTTCAAACTCCACCAACATATGAATTTGAGGTTAAGTTCCAAAACATGAACTTTGGGAGGCACATTTAATCTATACATATTAGTCAGCTTTCCATTACTGTAAGAAAACACCTGAGACAATTGGCTGAAAGAGAGGACTGGTTTGTTTTAACTTACAGATTTGGAGTTTTAGTCAATGGTTAGGTAGCCCTCTGGTCCTCAGGCCTGTGGAGGCACATCATGGCTAGATCATATGGTGGAGGAATCCTATTCATCTCACAGCCTGGAATGAAAGAAAGAAAGACAAAGAGCCCAAGGTCCCACTGATAGGAAGATTTGCTTAGGCATTTGCAGAAGATATGGAGGAAAAGGGATTGACAAAGGCTCCCACCTTTCTGCCATGATGATGAAGCCATGCACATCTCTAAGGACATTGGAAGGACATTTTCAAATGGGCCCCACTCCCTATCCAACCCAATTGATCCATTGACAAAACAAAGACCCTAGGCCCATATCTCATCAGGCACCCACAGCTGGCGCCTATGGCTGGTGTCACACGGCATGTGCACTATTTGAATAAAACCAGGAGAAATGTGCTCTAGCTCTCTTTTTCCTTCTTTTTCTTTCCTCTTCACTTGCCCTTTGCTCTTCTCGTCTTTCTCTAGCAACCATGTGCTTGCTTCTCCTTCCTCTAAAACCTACCATCTTCTCTGCCCACTCAATGTACTTTTCCCCTTAGAAGCCTCCTTAACTCTATTCTCTCTGACTTCAAAGGGAAACAAATATCCTTATGTAGATTCACCCAGGGAACCCACTTTATTTCAAGTTCCTTTCCAGATTTACATAAGATTCTCCAGGTATTTCAGTTTTCTCTGTAATTATTTCTTAATAGTGTACTAGATTTAATAAACCTATTCTATACTCTCTACTATGGGAGAAGGACATGGCAATCCATTCCCAAAGCAATCCCAAAACAATCACTCATTGAAAACCCTATGAGGGTCACTATGAGCTGGACCTGACTTGATGGCACCTAACAACAACAACAACAACATACTCTCTACTGTAGCTTCTGTGTCAGGTATAAATTTATTTATACACTGGATACAAGGACCAGGGTTTTACTGCCAGATTCCCAGACCTGCTTCTCTGTGGTCACTACAGATCTCCAATAACACCACTATCCCCTTTGAGGTCACACTCTTATGGCCTAAAGCCTTCCAGTAAGCCCCGCATCCTAACAATTCCACTACCTCCCAATAGCACCAAGCTGAAGACCAAGCCCTTAACACATGGGCCTTGGGGATGCTCCAGATCCAAACCATAGCACCATGACAGACACCTACCAGCAATAGTACTGTCTTGCTTAGGCCACACTGGAGCTATAGTGAATTTGAAGTTGTGACCATATTATTTTGTGGTATATCTATTTTCCTACCTCTTGAATTAAACTTTTCTTGTGGCTTGTTATTTATTTATTTTTTGTAGCACTATGCAGTTGAACCCAGGGCCTCATGTGTGCTGTTGCAGGTGCTTTACCACTGAGCTGCACTGCCAGCCCAGATTTTACTTTTTATTTTAAGACATATTCTCACTAAATTACACAGGCTGCCTCTGGCTTTGACCTTGTTATTCTGTGGCCCCTGCCTCCTGAGTTGCTGAGATTATAGATATGAACCGCCATGCCCAGCTTTGTGGCTTGTTTTGAATAATAAAATATGGCAGATGTTTGGTTGGTCCCAGATGCTAGGCCTTATGATGCCTGTAGTTTATCTTTTTACCCTCTGGAAATGCTGCTGCCTTCGAATAGGAAAGCCCAAGTGTGTTACTTTTGCATTGCTTGACAAAATACTGAGCAGAAACAACTTAAGGGAGGAAGGATTTGGGCTCACAGTTTCAAGGATGTGGCTTCACACCCCTTGGTGCTGTTGATTTGGGGCATATGGTGAGGTAGAAAATCATGGCAGCAGGACATGTGGAGAAGAAGGCTGTTCACGGCATGGTGGACAGGAAACAGGGTGGAGGAGGGCAGGGCGACATAGCCCAGGACGCAGGCCCGGTGCCCTACTTGTGGCCAGGCCCCACCTCCTAAAGTTTCCCAAACCTCTCAAGATAGTGCCACCAGCTCATGTGCCCTCAACACATGAGCCTTTCAGGGAGCCATTTTATATCCACATCAAAACAGGAGGCTAGATAACCAAATGAGGAGGGAAGGAGGTCTTATACTTACCAGACTAAGTAAGGACCGGGGGAACAGCCAGTGAAGAGGTGCAAGGCAGTTTGTCATTGTTGCCAGAGAAAAAGAAGGATATTTGCGAATGGACACAGGCATACAGAGTGGTGAGGCCAAATGGAAGAGTTCCCAAAAGTCAATCCGCCACTGAAAACTATGAATAGCAGAGAAGCACTGACAATAGTGTTTTTTGCCTGTTGTATGTAGGGTCGCTAGGAGTCGGACACTGATTCCACGGCACCTAACAACAACAACAACATTAAACAAGAGGTGATAGTTGGTAGGCAGGCAGAGAGAGAGGTGATGTTGGACATTGGAGAAGGTAATAAATTGCAAGGCCAGCCAACTGGAAATGATCCACAGCCTGAACAAGCAAGGCTCCATGGGGCCAGGTGTCTGCTTAGGCCCCACCGATTTCCCTGGGCCTAGAACAGTGCCTGGTTCATTTTAGGAGCGCGTTAAATCTTGGTGGGGTGGCAGAACCAACTCATAAAGAAAAGCGCTCCCTTCAATATTACACCGCCTGTGCCCCAGAAGCCCCAGTCAGGCCAGCGCTGCCGCTCTGCGCCTGCGCAGTCTGCAGCGGCGCTTCCGGCCAGGTCCCAGCCGCTTTTCCAGCGGCAAGTTTGAGCTCTTCGGTATCCGTAGGCGCCGGGCTTGTGGCGTCCCGGCGTCCTCCGCGGCGTTCCCACGCCGACGCGGCTAAGGGTCCGCGGGCGTCGAGGAAGCGGTGCTCGCCCTCCGCGTCAGGGACCGAGTGAGGCGATGGCGGCTCAGAAGATAAACGAGGGGCTGGAGCATCTGGCCAAAGCAGAGAAGTAGTGCGTGAGAGGCGCTACCAGGACCCCGTGCACGCGGGCTTCGCGCCCCTCGGCACCGGCGGGCGGGCGGGCGGGAGGGGCCGCGGGGCTCGCCACTCGGCGGGCCGGCGGCGCACTCTGCGGTGAGGCCGGTGAGGCCGGCGTTGCGTTAGGCCCTCGGGTTGCGCCGCTTTCCCTGCGCGCCGCCGTGCAGGGTGGTGCCCCGCCCGGTCTCGGCCTCCTTGTGCCGCTGGCCCCTGCTTCCCTCCGCGTCAGTGGCAGCGGGCTTGCCCTGGAGTATTTCCTCCTGGTGTGGGCCGCCGCTCGGAAAGGGTCCCTCGTGCTGTGCGGGGAACTGATGGGCGACCCTCAGATTCCGCTACCCGCCCTTGTCACCTGCCTACAGGCCGTCCCGGGCCAGAATGGCGCTAACTCGGTCCTTCTCTGTCTTCTGCCTCCACCTGCTTCGGCGCGCGTGAGGCGCCCCGCAGGGTCCGTGGAACTGAGCCACTTCTGATTCATTTCGACATCTTCCCTGCCTTCAACACTCCAAAGACGTTTGCTTTCCCCTTTCCTTTTTTTTGGTATTTTGAGACAGGATCTCGTTGTGTAGACCAGACTGGCCACGTCCAAAAGGGGACAGAGCCAGCTTTCACCCAGTGGAAACATGGGCCCCTTCTGTCCCACTGCGTTTCTTCCCAGCAGTGGGTAGGGCTGGGGGCCCTTTTGGTGCAGGCGGAGGGCAAAGAAGTGATTTCTGAGCAAGGCTTGAAGGAGGAGGACTTTTTTAAAACAGGAAAACTCCTGTGAGTTCTTGTAGTGTGTCCACAGGCTGTGAACGTGCTTAGGACCCAGGGATGAGCTAGAGCAGAGAAGAGCTGGGGCCAGGCTGTGAAGGGGCAGCCCCCCAAGTGGCCCTTGAACTTGAGCATTTGGAAGCATGGAATATCCAGTAGGCCTGCTTAGGTTTGTCTTGGCAAAGATAATGTGACAGCACTGTGGAGAACGGACTAAGAGAGAGGAGGAGAACTGGCATGTTCAGTGAGCATTTACCAAGTTGTCAGTGTTGCCTGCACTGGCCACTGAGGGTACTGGGTGGTCAGCAGGGGTCCTTTTAAGAGCTTAGCCTGCATAGCAGGGCAGACAGGTTAACACATGAGTAAGGACAAGGTGCTCACTGCTAGATTAGAAGTGTTGGTCGGCTGCAGTGGAGGTACACAGCAAGGGGTGGTTACTATCCTGGGGAAGGGGTGGAGGAGAAGGGTAGAGTGGGAAAGGTGATGTGTACTGAGGAGCTGAGACCGGGTAGTAGGCTGTGAACTTAAGGGAGAGCTGATGGCTGTCTTGAGTTAAAGTAATGGGGGTGGAGGGCAGGATTGACAACCTTTCTCCAGTAGTGTTGACAGGCCCTAATGACATATGCGTATGGAGATGAGAGCTTATCTTCTAGGTTTCTCACTTGAGAGATGGAATGGAGGGAGAGGACTTCAGGCACTAAGAGGGCCACCAATGAATGGAGATGATTGTGGAAGGCTGAGACAGGGTGGTGTTGGACTCAAGCTTGAAGGGTTGTGTTTAAAGTGCCTTAAGAAGGCTGAATCTACAACCATACCACCCTGGCATCCGATTTCATCAGATCTCAGAAGCTAAGCAGGGTCAGGCCTAGTTAGTCCTTGGATGGGAGACCAGGTGGGCATACTGGGTGCTGTAGGCTTGGGAGAAGGACCTTGCAGCCCACTCCTGAAACAACTAGCCATCAAAAACCCTAAAAATTGCAGCAAAGCATTGACAATAATGCCTGGCATGGTACAGTATCCGGTAGTGTTTCATTCTTTTGTACATAGGGTTGGTGAGTCAGACCTGACTTGATAGCACCTAACAACAACAACCAACCAGTTTAGTCATGTTACAGGAAGAATGGGCCAGGAGCTTAGCTTAGGAGAGATTTGATTTTTAGTAATGATGATATAGTTCAATATTGTCATGTTTTGTAAGTAGACCCCTCAAATAAACTGGGTTTGCTATTTGGTCCTAGGAGTTTGATCAATTTTCTTGACTATTTGGACAAAAAGTCAAAATCCCTGTCAGATTAACTGTCAAACCTAAATAAAGTACAGGGCCTGCCTTCTTCCCAATTAATGATGCTCAGTTGACTTGGAGGCTGGGTTTTAGCTAAGTTGGTAGAGTGCTGCTCTGTGCTTTCTGAGGCACTGAGTTTGATCCCCAGCACTGCAAAAATGGGAGAAGGACATGGCAATTCACTCCTGAAGCAATCCTGAAACAATCGCCATGGAAAACCCTATGAGGGTCGCTATGCGTTGGACTTAACTCCACGGCACTTAATAAGTTGATTTGGGATGATCTGCAGTGTTTAAAAATCTCTAGCTGTTTTTCTATATAGCAATTAGAAGGCTGAATGAATATATCATGTTTTTGATGGGACTTAGAATGTTGTAAGTGCTTTGGGGAAGGGATGAAGGATTAGAATTTCGCTTTATTTATCTCCTCATTTTCTGAGCAGCCTGCAGCCATATCACTGTGGTATCCAATCCCGTCAGACCTGGGAAGCTAAGCAGGGTCGGGCCTGGTTAGTACTTGGATAGGAGACTGCCTGGGAACACCAGGTGCTGTAGGCTTGGGAGAAGGACCTGACAGCTCACTCCCAAAAAGCAATCAGCCATTAAAAATCCTATGCATAGCAGAGAAGCATGACAGTAGTGTTTTGCCTGTTGTACATAGGGTCACTAAGAGTCGGTCACCAACTCAATGGCACCTAACAACATTTTCTAAGCAATGAAATTCTTAGTAAGCTTGAATAATTGCTTACAAATCTGGCCCTTGGTAGAGTAGATACACAGAAAAATGTTACATATGTTAAATAAATTAAATAGACAAGAACTGTTAATTCAGGGTTAGCTTCTCTGGGCAGTCAATGCACCTATTACAAAGAGAAGAGCTGTTGGGGATTTCCCATCTTCCAATTAAGTTGCTCCCCTGATTCAGATGAAGCTAGCAGTGTTCTATGTAAGCAGGCTTTCACTAATTTAATTGAAATGTAGAATTTAAGATGGTGGTCAGAAATTCTTAGGTACACCCAAATTTGGTAGCCACTGAACTAGTTTGAACTGTAAATCTGAAATTAATTTAAAACAAAAACATAAAATATTGGGGAGGTAGAGAAAGGAGGATCTGAAATTGTGGCCAGAGTCATCCTGTGTAGTTCAGTGAGACCTTGCTTCAAAATAAAAATTGACCTAGGGGTGCGGCTCAATGGTAGAGCACTTGCAAAGTATGCACAAGGCCCTGGGTTCAACCCCCAAGTACCACCAAAAAACAAACAAACAAAAAAACCCTAAAATACTGCAGAAAGTACAAGATAAAGACTGAACATTAATTGTCCTTTGATGTGGCTTCTAAAGCCAATAACAATTCTGAAAGATACTTTTTCTTCATTGTCATATTATTCTCTTTCTGGTTATCTTTCCTGTACTTTGGCTACTGATAATCAGCCTTTTGATTGACTCCCTCTGTTGTTCATCTCTGCAGTTTCCTTAGGGGATATCCCTTGGGGATCCTACCTGGTGTTGCATGTGTTGATGGCTCTGCAGTTTATCTGTACCCTTCTCAGTAAGATACTGTGCTCCCAGGTTCTCAAGCCTGATGCATCTCTAGCTTGTCTACCATTGATTGCTGTGCCCACCCCTAGAGTTCCTGGCTCTGAAGATCTGGGGTGGGGTCAACAATTTACATTTCTAGCAGGTTTCCAGGTAATGCTGATGCTACTCATCTGGGACCCTGCATCGAGAGCTGCTGCTCTGTTTGGAGCATATATCACTCCGTTTAGAGCATATGTCACTTTAGGAGGGAAAGAGGTGAGGTTGTATTTGTTGTGAATTGATCCAGGTGGAGGTAGGGAAAATGAGGGATTCGTGCTTCATGACGTCCCTTTTTAAAAATTCTTTTAAATCACTTATAAGGTCATTTCAAGTAGGACTGTAACTTACAGATGTAGTTGCTAACTTGTGTTAAATCTGTCTCTCTCTTATTCTAGCCTGAAAACTGGTTTTTTAAAATGGAAGCCAGACTATGACAGTGCTGCTTCTGAATATGGAAAAGCAGGTATTTGTGACTAGAGTCCTGTTGCTGCAGTGTTTGATGTTAAAATAATCTGATAACTTTGAGCATAGTGCTTCCTCTTAATGTTCCTATAAGTCTTTAATGGTCAAAACACAGACAAAAGCAGAACTAGAACTACTGCACATGCTCTTGTATTTTTTCCCACTTTTTCTTTTCAGATATGTTAAGTGCCGAGCCCAAGGTCCTGATTTCAGTCTTTGTTGACAGCCTCAGTTGGGTAGTAGTGGTGGTACATAGCTGCAGGTTTTTAGCATTGTTCATGTGTTCTTCAGCTCCAGTTGTTTGCATATAATTCTGTGTCCATAAGCTTTACCAGATTCCTCTATTCTTCCAATTATTGAATAGTTTTCTTTAAGCTAATTTTTTTTTAACTTAAGTCTCATTATAAGCAGATCTGGAAATCATGTGTTTTGACACATTATGAGCTTACTTTGAAATACACAGTTGAATGTCCATGAAGTGTTAAGCTGTGCACACATTTTAATACATTTATGTGTATGTAAGATACAAGAAATCTGAAAGAGGCAAGAGAAAGGGAAATTGCTAAAATTTCAACATTTTTTATTATGGAGTGATACCGTCTCTTTCAGCATATCTGTTATCATTTTGAATATAAATGAAGTATAATATAATTTTGAAGTACCTCAGGCACATATCCAGTTGTATTTCAGTGACAGCCCTGGTAGCATTTGTGAGCCTCGTGTAAGAATTATCCAGGGCAAGTACTTTTAAGCAAACTTTAGTTTTAGTTTAGCACCAAAGAGAAGCCAGGCATATTGAAAATAACTAGTATAGTTTTCTGTATGAAAAGATGGACAACCAGTGAGTGTACAGCACTTTTATTTAAATGTTGAGTAAACTGTCTCTTGCATTGTGCAAATTGTTCATATCTCATATTTAAAGGTAAGATTATTAAAAATTTAAGGTTTATATGGATTTTATGGACACCTTATACATTAATGCTTTTAAAATTGGAAGTGTAACATCTTGCAAGTCTCCTCCATGAGAGAAATTTACTTAATTTGGTTTATATGCCTCTGATGCTGTGTACTGCTTTCAAAGGTAAATATTCTGGATCAAGTTTTCCCATTAAAACACACTCTATTTTTTTTAACGGTTTACACAAAATACATTTAATCAGTAGAACAATTTTTTTAAAAAAGCAAAATAGGAAAAAGCAGGGATGGGGATAGTTTCAATATTTTGTTTGTTTTCACCATTTTATTAAAGAGAATTTTAAGAGTGTGTTTTAAGAAATAACACTTGACAAATAACTCTTTTCTTAAATCAGTATGCATTTACTTCCTGGTAGAGCAACCTTTGGTAAATTTTCCAGAATTTGTAAGCTAATCTTTTAGGGCTACTCCTGTTTGTTTTGCTTTGCTGAGTGCCCTTTCCAAACAGCTGGCAATATACTTCAGCTCTTTGAACAGTACAGATAAAAGCTTTATTTATTTAAAAAAAAAAAAAAAGATGAATTGTTAGACATTTATTTAAAGATTGTGCCAAAGAGAAGGTTAATCCATTTTTGAGTGTGAAGCTGGTAAAGTGAGGTGCTCTCTTTTGTGACTAGAGAACCTGCCTGTTATTTCAGAGCAATTGTGAGTGTTGGTGTTAGAAGGAATTCTTGGTTTTCAGTGGAAGCAGCACTGATACATTGTCAATAGTCAACAATAAAAAAAAGAACTTGAAAAAATACTTCTGACATATTGATAATCAGAAAGATTGTAAGGAAAGTGCTGTAGAAAAAAGCAGTATTTTATAGTTTTTATGGAATTTCTTATTTGAAGTCAATATATTTTGTAATACTTCATGTAAAGTGCAGATTTTGGTAATGATTCATTTCAGGTTTTTTGATAATGGAAATAGAAAGTCTGTTTTTTTTCCTTTTCTATTTCAGCTGTTGCTTTTAAAAATGCCAAACAGTTTGAGCAAGCAAAAGATGCCTGCCTGCGGGAAGCTGTTGCCCATGAAAATAATAGAGCGTATCTTTTTCAGCTTATAAAAAGTAATTAAAGAATTAGATGATTTCCACAGAAACTTGTCCCTTTTTCTTATCACATATTTGCAACATTTGAAGTGAAATGTTTTTAATTTAGAAAACAGTTAGAAAAAAATGTGCGTTGTTAAACTCTGAAGGAGCATTTTTATTAATGAATGATCAGAGATCCACACTGATTCATAGAGCTGTGTTTGGAAGTTTTCTCTCTCAATTTTGCTTGACAGAAGTTTTACTTGAGTTGAAGGGAGGGAAGTCTCTAGACATGCTAAAGAAGGAAGTTGAGGTATTGGTATTAAAAATGCATAATCTGCTATATAAAAATTTTAAAAATCAGTCTTAGGTATTCAAAATAAGATAAATATTTTAACACAATAAATGATCTTGAGATATTTTGAAACTTACTGATTAAAAATATTTTATTTGCAAATTGTAGTCATAGCAGTCTTCCATTTTTTAGTAAAACTCTTCAGATTAATGCAAAATAGAATTAGTTTAAAATCTATGCAATGTTTTGTTTGTGTTTTTGTAAATTATGCAGTTTTAAGGCACATCAGCAGGCATTGGACTATTTTTTACCTGTTTGTAGAATTTGTGTTTTGGAACCAATTGTGTCAATGGGTTTATTAACTGTCTTTTAAAAGTAGATCTTTATAAACTATTGATTTTCTCTTTTTTCCTTAATTTTGACATACTTACATCCATTCAGTCTTTTTCATGCTGCCAAGTAAGTAATATTCTCCATATTTTTGTGTACTTATAGTTTATGTTTTAAAAGCTTTTTTTTTATAGTTTAGTAAGTTTTTCCCAAGTTACACATTTGTAAATAGTGGATTCTTTTATTTCTATTTGCTTCAGTCTCAAACTGAATCTTAAGAACTGAGTCACTCCTAACTATAGGATATGTGTTTAAATTAAATTCAGCATAATGTTTTCAGGACTGTTTTGTTCAGAAAACTGAAAAACTATTGAATTAGAATCCTTCTTTCCCC